>JAODUJ010046582.1:0-18115 GCA_027564615.1 Psolus chitonoides | reverse complement strand
CAAGAACCTAATTACTACAAAACCGCATTACAAGACCATCAACAACTGCAAAACAGCTTTCGATGAACAAGTATTTAAGGCACGAGTGAGATTGGAACACAGCAGTGTTTAGCACTAGAAAATGTATTCAAGGGGGGAATTCACCCATTCTGGACAATTTTGGGCAAGATTTCTAAAATTCAGGGGCGGGGATATTTTTGAGAGTCATTGAAAAGCATTGCTCAAATTTTTCATCGGTGCGGGACATTCCCGCACATGAACATTATTTTGGCGGGATTTCAAGGCCAGGTGCGGGGATCCGGCACACTGATGCGGACACTGAAACACAGCCCTCTGTAGTGCAAGTTGTGACTCAATTCACTACACCACACTACCAATAGAACCTCCCCAGTGGGTTCTCTATATGCTTCTGTTTTGCTTTAGATCTAATTCTTCACCTTTCATCCCACCAGATTCAAAAGAGTCTTAGTTTATTCAGTGATACTTTGTAAAATGATTCCAAGAAATAAACTACAATGCTAAATGTCATCACACAAGATACCTAATTCATATAATTTCAGGGTTTGATCCAGGTCGGGATCAACACACGTGTGACCAGGGTGTGACATTCAACCAAAAACAATAGGATCATGTGGAATCAGACCAAAAATATGGTAGCAAAAATACTGAAATTTCATTTTATTTCAATCTCCCAGATAACATACAACAAGCACATAGCCTGCATGCCTTCAAATCCAGACTTAAACATTATCTATTTCAAATTTATTAATTTCATTATGTCTATGTGTATAATTATATTCTTTGTACAGCGCCATTGAACATTGTTTAGTGGAACTGTTTATAAATTTTTGTATGTATATGTATGATAAAGAACAATGTATTAATCAGAACATGGAAATTCTGTTCAAAATATTTTGAAATTTTTCTTCCTAGAATTTATTGCCTTTTAACCGAAACGTCATGAAAAAACCCGGAATCCAGCTGAGTCATCAGAGAACAACTGGAGTGTCTTAATCTGTCCTTTCTGCATCTGTAACAAGTCCATACAATGTAGTAACATGTCCCAAGAAAACAGATTTTGTTCGACGAATATCTGATCACTCGTGTATGAAGACTATCTCTCAGCTGACCATCAGTGTCCTGGGTAGTTCTTGAGTGTTTATTTCTTCTTCAAGGCTTCTGTTAATTCTGGTACAGCCTGAGAAATGAAAGAAATGAATGTTTGAGTTCCTCAGCCACCCACATCATCTTAGTGAGACCAACTTGTGAGCATGACATTGGTATAACGCGTAACATAACACGTTATCGTAGTAAGACAAATCTTCATTGTTAGCCCTACCACCTATAGCGGAATTATGGGGGGTCAGAGTTCCTGGAACCCCACTTTTTTTACGCTCCAAGTGATGTCTTCAGCGTCACCTAGGTCCTCCTACCCAGAACCCCCTTTTTTGGTCATATCACCCCCTAAATATGGGAGGTCATATCACCGCCTGAATATGGAAGGTCACATCATCACCCCTAAATATGGAAGGTCACATCACCCCCTAAATATGGAAGGTCACAACACCACATAAATATGGAAGGTGATATCCCCTAAATATGGAAGGTCATATCACCTCTAAATATGGGAGGTCATATCACACCCTAAATGTGGGAGATAATTTCACCCACCTCAAAGAGGTCAGCCACCAGTCCTATGTCTCATACCAAATTCCTCCACACCCTAAATATGGAAGGTCATTATCACCCACCTTAAAGATGTCAGCTACTAGTCCAAGGTATCATACCCTATTCATCCACACCCTAAATATGGGAGGTTATATTACCCACCTTCAGCCACTAGTCCTACGTCTCATACCTATTCATTTACTCCCTAAATATGGGAGATTATATTACCCCCCCCCCCTTAAAGGAGTCAGCCACCAGTCCTATGTCTCATACCCTATTCATCCACCCTCTTAACTATGGGAGGTAATTTCACCCACCTTAAAGAAGTCAGCCAACAGTACTATGTCTCATAACCTATTCATCAACACCTTAAATATGGGAGGTCATTATCACCCACCTTGAAGTGGTCAGCCACCAGTCTTATATCTCATACCCTATTCATCAACCATTATCACCCACCTTGAAGAGGTCAGCCACCAGTCATATGTGTCTAATACCCTATTCGCCCACCACTAAATATAGGGGGTCATTTCACCCACCTTAAAGGGGTCAGCCACCAGTCCTAGTCTCACACCCTATTTATCCACCCTTCCAAATATGGAAGGTCATATCACCCACCTTAAAGAGGTGAGCCACCAGTCTTACATGTCTCATACCTATTCATCCACCCCTAAATATGGGAGGTCATTTCACCAACCTTAAAAGAGGTCAGCCACCAGTCCTATGTCCAATACCCTATTCATCCACCTTTCCTAATATTGGAGGTCATAACACCCACCTTAAAGAGGTCAGCCACCAGTCCTATATGTCTCATACCCTATTCATCAACCCCTAAATACGGGAGGTCATTATAACCTACCTCAAAGAGGTCAGCCACCAGTCTTGTCTCATACCCTATTCATCAACTCCCTGAATATGGGAGGTCATTGCACCCACCTTAAAGAGGTCAGCCACCAGTCCTGTGTCTCATACCCTATACATCAACCTTCTAAATATGGGAGGTCATTATAACCTACCTTGAAGAGGTCAGCCACCAGTCCTATGTCTCATACCCTATTCATCCACCCCTTAAATATGGGAGGTCATTGCACCCACCTTAAAGAGGTCAGCCACCAATCCTATGTCTCATACCCTATTCATCAACCCCCTGAATATGGGAGGTTATTTCACCCACCTTAAAGAGGTCAGCCACCAGTCCTACATCTGCAACCTGAAATATGGGAGCCTCAGGGTCCTTGTTGATGCATGCGATGACCTTACTGTCCTTCATACCTGCTAAATGCTGGATAGCACCAGAGATACCCACTGCTATGTACAATTGCTGGAACAAGAAATAAAGTAATAACCCTCAATGTCATCTGCCTACTGACATAACTAATAGGATGAGAGAAACTGGTTTTAAATTTAATGACATAATACTCACTGGCAATTGTTCTATTGTACAGATGGATAGGAGACTAAACACTGATTGTTTAGCAATTTTCTGCTGATGATACTAATGCTTTACGTTCTTGCAAATACACTGCCATAGGATTACCATTGGAGTGTATATCAAATATAGATACATCTGAAGGGAATTGTTAGCATGTAAACTAAGAATTGGTGGCCAAGCATTACTGCTTGTGGCTCTCAATCTAAGAGTTGTTAGTTAGAGTCCCACCTGCTGATGAGGCTTACCACTACTGTGTACATCAAATTTAGATACATCTGGAGGGAATTGTTGGCATGTAATGACCCTGATCCAAGCCAGCAGCCAGGCAAAAAATGATTTGATATTCCTTCAATAACACCTTCAGAAGTTGAAAATACACTTGAGAAACTGATGAAAGGTAAGAGTCCCGGACTGGATAACATATATATAATGATTTCTTAAAAGCTGGAAGGGAAATTAAACTCTTAAACTCAACAGAAATATCAGAACTGGTGATGTACCATCCTCTTTCAAGCAGGCTCTCATTGTAATCATATTTAAACTAGAGCACCAATGGTGCAGAAGCTCATGCCACACTGAACTAGTATCGTTCTTAAATGCAAGTGGTCTGGAACTATCTGAGAGGAGGGCTTTTATGTCAAATCCTCAACACGACAATGAAGACACAATTTTAGTGTTACCCTCAAATGACCACTACGTGACCTTGGACCACAAATGACTCCTCGATGACGTTTGACCCCAACTTCCTGAACACCCTGAAGGAAGCAGTACCCAAGTCTAATTATTACACACCCTCAACCATAAAATTTGTAGGAGAAGGATTTTTAATGTTTTCATAAAATGACCCATAGATAACCATTGACTCTAAAATCACCCCAAATGACCAAACCCTCAACACTGTACCCTCAAAGCTGTAGGAGAAGCATTCTGAGTGTTTTCATAATATGACCCCAAATGATTTCTAGATGACTATTGCTCCCGGATCTTTGACCACCAATGATGATCCATGGCCCAATGATCATTGTGTCCAAGTTTCATCAAAATCTGTCAAAGCATGTATGTATGCATGGGGTAACTTTGATACAAATTGTTGACTGATAGAATGATAGAAAGATGCAGCACGATTATAGCTCACACCAGTATACTAAGTAGGAAGTAAGTAATCCCATACTCTTGAAGGAGCGTAGGGGTGATGTTTGTTGCAGGAACATCATTTCACAGGCCAACGGCGGCATAGTGAGGCGTGGCCATCTTCTCTCCTTGCCGTCCTTACATGCCCTAGCTGTTACACTAGATTCCCATTCACTGCTGGGTGGACAGAATGATGGTTTCAGGTTCGTGACAGAGCCATGGCTATGTCACAGTATACTGGTGTGAGCCAAAGTGAACGAACAAAGTGCAAAAACTATTGGCCAATTAGCTTATTGAGCCGCATATACAAGCTTTCCATCACCATTATCGTCTCTTGTTCCAAATGAGATATGTATGCCTGCTTTTCATCATCCCAAGCAGCATACCAACCTGGAAGAGGAATGACTGAGCAAACCTTCAGCATTCGCACTTCAACAAATCATAGAAAAGTCTTGAATTTGACAACCATGCCTATATGGACTTATTTGATTACACTAAAAGCCTTCGGCAGAATCAAATTACCATCCCTGTGGAGAATCCTAGATTCTACCCCAATCAATAAAGAATAAGCTTATAACTTAACACAGATCCAAGTCAGCCACTGAATCGCCACTCAATCGCGGAATTTAGCATTTTTCGCAGAATTTCCAAATTTGAAGAAAAAAAGATTAGGGAATTTGCCGCAATTTTTTTCGAGGGAAATCATGGAATTTCACTGAATTTGGAAATGAGATTCCGGAATTTTCATTTTCTTGCCACGGAAAATCATTGGGCTTACAATTGTCATTGCAAGATGGTCAGGTGAGCTCCAACCTAAGCTGTGCAGACAACATTACAGTGATCAACACAAATTTGGTCCAGCTACAAAACTTCATAAACCACTTTGCTACTAATGCAAAAGATGTTGGCTTTGAAATAAACCACAGTAAAACAAAATCAATGACCACAGAAAAGGCACAGCAAAGATCACAAATTACCATCAATGAGAACCTAGTTGAGTACCAAGTAACATAGGTAAATATATCTGGGACACAGCTGTTGTAAAACATAGGATATCTCTCGGATGGGCAGCCTTTCCAAACACAAACAACATCTCAGATTTCAACAGATACCACACACAGCATCAAGACAAAGATCTATTGTATACATATCCTTCCAGTTGTACTCTATGGAATGGACTGTGTTACATGGACGTCAAAACTCTCAACAAAAATTGAAGTGTTCCAAAATAACATCATGAGAGTAATGACTGGCACAAAACTGGCATAGTAAATTTAAAACACATCCCTTGAAAGGAGGACCTCTCTTCCACCACTCTAAGTACCACTCTAAGCCTATATGTACACATCAAAATATCCTCCAAAGGCCTATCTAAATTATGCCTCACAGGAATGTCTCTAGGTAAAAGGTTTAAAGATACAATATTATACATACTTTGCAGTACTTACTGGGGCTACAATCTTTCCTGTCTGGCCAACTTGCATGTCATTGGGAACGTATCCTGCATCCACAGCTGCCCTGGATGCTCCTACTGCTGCATTCAACAGATCAGCTAGGTCGTAGAGCAGTTTAAAATTTTCACCATTTTTCAAACCCCTACCTACAGATGAAGAAAGATTCAGAGAACATTGTATTCAATTGAGGGCAAAAATAACCGTTCTAGCAAATATGGGTATTTATTTTGATGATATATAGGGGTGTTCGGTTTTGTGGTATACATATTATGGAGCATTTCAGTTTTTGTGGAGACACCAAGCTGGAAATTGTGATCCACCCCACCACAGCAAATCCTATTTGCCTTGAAGATATATTTCACTGAAAAGTGGAATGTTTTTAGTGTTGTTTTTTACAACTATATTTTGAGGCGGGCCGACCTAGTGTCATGCGGGTGTTGCAGTGATCTGTGCCAACCTGGTACTGACCACGGTGCACCCCTGGACAACACATGTGAGGATGCTAGCAGGCAGGTCCAATTGGCACATGCCTGAAACGGGTGCACCAACTGGATGCACCTGGCAGCAGCAGTCCGTGTCAACTGGACGCTGACCACAGTGCACCCCTGGACAACACATGTGAGGCTGCTAGCAGGCAGGTCCAATTGGCACATGCCTGAAACGGGTGCACCAACTGGATGCACCTGGCAGCAGCAGTCGGTGTCAACTGGACGCTGACCACAGTGCACCCCTGGACAACACATGTGAGGCTGCTAGCGGGCAAGTCCAATTGGCACATGCCTGAAATGAGTGCACCAACTGCATGCACCTGGCAGTACTGACCGAGGTATTCTTAACCAATGTGCTGGAGGTGGAGGTTGACCCCGGAGACGACCTCACAGGGGAGTTATCAGGATCATGGGACAGTGTGGCCTATATTAACAGATGTTGTTACCCGGCCATTGGGGAATCTTCTCCTGGAGAGAGGGAAAGTGATCCGTCCTCATGTTCAGCTGTAACTGGCTACAGAGGAGTGCAGAGGAAGAGGCAACTCCACTTGCTGATTCCATACATACTGACAAGACCAGTGGCCTGGATTACTACAATAGGTGATCTGTGAGAAAAACTATTATCAGTCTGGACACAGATGCCAATCCCCTAACAAGTTGCAAACTTGACAGCCATATGGGGGGGCCGAACAGACAGTTGTACGTCCCACTGGTCTATGCCCCGTACTCTCCATTTGGTGGCATCATACCCCCCCCCAGACCCCTGCAACCTCCGAGCATGCTACAAACTAATCCTACAACCTGGGAGGAAGACGGAGAGACACGCAGGTCCAAGAAGATGTGACTGAATGGTGAACGTTGCTTTATATGGACATTTACTTTTATATTTATTGTTTTTTTTGTGACAGAACACCATATCCATTTTCTGTTGGATGTTCTGGTCAGGTAATGTTCAATTTATAAATTGTTCCTTAAACTGTAAAATGTTACAGTTTTATACATCAGTTTTCGGTTGGTGTCATTTTTCACGAGCATGTTAACTTGGTAATGAGAGAAAGCAGTAATCGTCATCAATATATGTGGCTTAACACCTGTTTTCTGCAACTTCATGTGTTAGATGGAGTACAAATGGAGCCGATTTTACCAACTGGTGTTTTGAGTCATGACAGGTAAATTAGTCTGAATGTGCAGTCTTATTTTCAAACATTGGGTTAGTTTGAATCATGGTACATAATTATATTAGTGTTACTCTTACCGCCTGAAATAACTATATCTGCACTGGTCAACTCTGGTCGGTCACTCTTGGACAGAGACTGACCTTCCCACGAAGAGAGATTATTGATGGCATCCACTGCTGGTGCTAAATATCAACAGAAAAGACATTTTGAAGAAATACATTTTTTGTATCCATGGTGCAGCATACTTACAGCATTCAAAATTAGATCACAGGTCATCAATAACTTTCTGTGTACAATTCTAGTTTTTGTATAATGTTATTGTTATACACACAAGATACCTTTCCATACAAATTACCTACACACAAAACTGCTATATGTTTACACAAAATACCTACACATCTACACAAAATATCAAAGTAAAACATTTCAGAGTAAATACGTACAAAAATAAATTTCTAGTGGCCATTTAAAAAAAAAAAATTGGAGATGGCCATTTTGATTGTTTTAAGTTGCTTGGTAGAATTTGTAGTATCAGAAAACATATCATTAGGCACCAAAATCATTCAAATTGGACAATCGTGATCATACAGCCCAAAGTTCATTAAGCTTTTCATTTTTCTGTTCATAGTGATGTACATGTAAAGTAAAGTGTGGAAATAGGTAAATTATACAAATTTGTTATCCTCATGACCAGACAACTAATTCGGTGTACTTTCCAAAAGTATCAGGATATTTCTAAATTTTTATCCATATTTGACCCCAACCAGGTATGCCTGGATCTTAGGCAGCCCAAGCCAAATTTGTCCAGAATCCTTCAGATATATGTCAAAATTACTTTCAAACCTTTTCCCCATAATTTGGTTGCAGGACATCAGCATTGCTACTCTACTATTTAAAGGCATATACACAGGTGGGTGCAAATGAAATTCAAACTTTACAAACTCGAAGATCCGTGAGGAAAAAAGTTTTAAAAATATTGTTAGGTAAATTATGGACCTTATAAATGGTGACCTGTTTGAGGAAAAAAGCTCAAAAAACAATGTTAGGTAAATTACGGACCCTGTCAATGGTGACATGTGTGAGGAAAGAAGCTTAAAAAACAATGTTAGGTAAATTATGCACCTTGTGAATGGTGGGTGACCTGTTGAAGAGTTTCTTTCTCTACAAAATTTGATATTTATGGGACACCAAGATATTTCTAAGGAAATTTGTTATTGCACTGACTCGTACTTTGTTGTTATCATAGATAGTGTACAAGTTCATGTATACCTAATAACCACACAGTAATGGGAATTCATTTTTTTCTCATAAACTTTGCTGCTGACAATATTCAATATCTAGTCAATTTCTGATCAAAGGTTAAACTCATACCATCTTCCGATTGGGCAGAACCACCCGACGTTTCACTTGGATCAAATGCCGTGCCCCGGATGGTGAATACTTTAACTGGGTCTGTAGACTTAACAGTAGCGATGGCATTACCTGAAAGGGAAAAAATTGAATGTTACTTAAACTTAATTCTCTCAACCACAACTGAATTTCACAACATAGGGTCATGACAATGTATTTATCAGAGTGCCATACATAACATCAATTGAGCACACATAATATATTGGATATACAGATCCAGGGCTTTAGTTAGTGTGCGTCATTGCATTTTTGATGCATTGAGACTGTGAAATACACACTGTAATTACATATCGAAAGGGTAAAAAAAACCCTTCCCTTTCCATTCAGATGCGTCAAATATGGCAAAAAACACTCTTCGACAGTGCAACAGGTGGTCTAATCCCCTTTGACTGTCATGGAAGGTGGTCGAATGCCCTTTGAAAAATATCGGAGGGAGTCAAATACCCCTGGGTTGAAAAAGTTGATGAAAGCCCTGAGATCATTGCGTACTTTGAGCATTCAAAATAATATATTTAGAAAAATATTCAAATGATCTGCTATTTGTTCTGCATGTTGAATCTCCGATACCTTGGATTGCATTGTACCATATTTGACACCAATACTCTTGATAGAAAAAATCTTTAGAGCACTTTTTGCAGTGTTAAAAAAAATTGAATGTATAATATAATTTGCCATTTTTCACGATTAGGCTAGAGGCTTAGGCTAGCAATTTTGTGTTGCTAGGTATGGGGCGAATGCTGTTTGTTGACGATACTCTAGATTTCTGGCAGATTTAGGGGTAGAGGAAATGGCCTCTAACTGCCCAGTTGTCTCAGTCCAATTCAGCTCGTACTCTAATCTACATGACTGTAAGCCTAATTGACGTTATGCATGGACCATTGCTTAATAGAACAATTTATCACATAGGTATACCAAATTATTAAAGTTTGAATTGACCATACATGGAGTGTGTTAACAGGGTTTTCATTGTTTGACCTCTGTATGCTAATTAAAACAATAGTGATCATATACTCATCATGTGGAACATACACACCAATATCAAATTTTTATCTAGTCAGCATGTAACAAGTCTCCCTTAGCGTTCAGCATAAGAGATTGGAGCAGGGAAATATGGGGACGGGCCGTGGGTCTCGTGAGGATCCCACAGGCGAGGATAGATTTGCCACCTACCTCATTATATATGCCTGGTCTGTAGTGGTTCATTCCACAGAGCATGTCGTAAAAGATGAGTCTCAACCTATATGGTAAACATGAACATGATGCACAATAATATTAAAAGCTCTGAACATAGGCCTACACTTCAACAATTTGTGTTAGAATAGCCAACATGGTTCAAAATCCCATGTTTTATTAATTAGAATGTTTGATTTGACAACTAGGCACTTCACTGTCAGTATCCATTGCCATATGCTACATTGTGATAATAAAATTTGATGCTTCTCATTTCAAGTCTCCAACAATCATTAAATCTGCCAGCTAGTGGTTTAAAGGGACTCTTGGATTCAATTTCAAGGATAGAGAATATGTCATTATAGGCTCTATACACATCAAATGGCTTTCAAACCTAGCATAAGCTACACAAACAAGAATACACAATAACTAGCACTATATTCTATTGTAAGCTCATGGTTGACACAGTAAACCATACCACAGAGGGTTGGCCAACCTTGCTCAGCTTATTATCTGAAATATGAGTCAGGTTACACTTTGAGCCTTTAGGGTCAAACCACATGCAGTTTCACAGCACTGCACAGTGCATGCATTTAATCATTTCTAGACAGTGCACTTGAAATTAAAGGGCTATTTCTTATTTGAGAATGTGGTAAGCCCCCTTGAATTGAAAATATTAAAATTGTACCTTAAACCAGCTGACAGACTTTGTCCTGATGAAATTAGAAACCTTCATGAAATGAAGACTCGATTAGATCAGTCAATTTGTTATCCGTGAAAGTCCATACCACCCAATTATAACTCAACTATAATTAAGGAGCTACAGGGGAAGGAAAAGTGATTTTTCAATTTCGTCAGCTAGGCCAAATTTCAGTTAGTTTGTTGAACTTCGTTGACTGAACCTAATCACCTCAAGGCAACCAATCACAGCCCAGCATAGATATTTCCTTTCTGTGGACTCGTGAACTGCCAGTTCCAATTAAATTTTGGTCACAGTCACGTAATGTGTGTTCGTATAGATCAGCTGGTAAAAAGTGTGTCTGTGGCCACACGAATGGAAACAGTTAGGTGTATTTTTACTTGGTTCTTTGTTTCTGCATGGATGTTTTTCATTTTTTCAACAGGTTATGTCATATTTATTAGTGACTGTTAATGTGATAGTAGTATTGAATGCGTGGGCCAGGGGAAAAAAGTGAGGGAAATAAACTGCTGGTTCAAAATCTAACAAGGCAGAGTTCTTTTATTTCAAAATATTTGACAAACACCTGTGGGTCCAATAAAGAGTGCTTCACACTTTAGGTGAAAATCAGACTCCGGGTGGCAGTGGATTTCTAATTCACTAATTGCTATAAACAAACTGTTGATCAAATATAATTTTGTCAATTTTAGGTTTAAACTTCACCTAAGCCCTCTCACACAGAGATAGGACCTTGCAACGATCTACCCAACCATGCCGACTTGACACATTTTTCCAGATCAGGGTTGGGTCGGGAAAACGGCCCAGACCTATTAGGCTATACCCCGATTGTCACAATCACCAACACCGAACTGGCTTCCTGGAATGATTCTTTCTTGACAAAGTCGTCCCAGTAGTCTGAGTATGGTCGGGTTTGGTCGTGAAGGTTGTGTGATGGTCGGGATTAGCCAAGCAAGGTCGTATTAGTGCCATCCACCCTGGACCATACCCCGACCACCAAGACTGATACACGACTGACATACGATCGAGATACGACCTCCCCGACCGAGATACGATCGACTTATGACCTTACTACGACCAACTCCGGTCGTTGGGCTGTTGGTTTGTGGCCCCGACTAATTTGAACATATCAAGACAGACAGGGCCAGACGCCGATCATGCCGACCAAACAAGAACTTCTATCAGGACCTTGTTGGCAACCTTACCAGGACTGTACGAGGACTACCCTGACCAAGCCAGCCACGCCCAGGTCGGGTAGGTCATTGTACGGTCCTGCATGAGAGGGGCTTTAGGTCATCACAATTTTGGGTTTCAGGAAGAAATAATTTTATGTCAGGTCGATTTGTTAAGAATTATAAGAAAATCATAGTGATTGGAATTCAGATGTGGTGAATCAAATAATTTAATGACCTGTTTTTTTCACACACAAGAAAGATTATTTTCCACAATGTGTGGTAGGCTATATGAATGGAATAGCCTTCCAGTAACATCAAAAAGTTTTTTCCATAATTTTGGTCAGGTGTTTCATTTCTATTTGGGTTGTCTTGTGTTTTATTCTCATTGGGTTGTTGCAGTTGCAGAGTCTTTAAAATTAGGACTATTGTCCTTCCTAACCCTTAACTAAACTAAAAGTAATTTCACATTCCAGGAGGCATAATTCTTCATTCGTCAATGCATCATACACAACTTCAATTGACCTTACAGTACTGTAGATTATTTCTAGCATATTTGATATGAGAGAAAAGGGCTTTTAAGATGAATATTTCTCAATTGAAAGCTGAATTATCCTGAGCAGAATTAAATAAAGCTTTTTAAAGCTTCAATCTGAGTTGAAATGTTAGGTTAACAGGCATGGATCGGAGGGGGGGGGGCACTCAACCAGCATGAGCCCCCTATTTTTTACAGAGTCAAATATGAGGGGGTAAGCCGCTTCCCCACTTTTTGAAAAATACACCCATTGACTTTAACATTTTCACACAGTATTTTTTGGCCAGTGAGGCCCGCCCCCTCACTTTTTGGACTAGGATCTGCACCCATATGCTTCCACTGTTTTGTTTGGGAGGTTCTCATGTAGGCCTATGATATTCAACTCCATGATAAGATCATGGAAGTTATTAGTTTTTGTGTGTATACCCCTATGATCAGATGAAATAGATTTTCTCAGTTTCCTGTAGGCTATATATAGCTAATCAAACCACCCATCATTCTGGGAAAACAAAGTTCTCTGATCTTTATGAGGTTGAGGTGCCAATAGAGTGCAAGTGCACCCATTTCATAAACACTGAAAATAAACTTTATCAAGAAGAATCAACAGGGAATGTGACAACAAGTGATTTACAGATTATAATAATTATAATCTTCAATTCCTTCAATTCTCCCATTACGGTTTAAACACTTCTTGGAAGTACATAATACTATTGTTATCAGGATCAATAGACTATTTGTCAATGTCAAAATTCTTTACCTAGCTTATCACACATATATTCATTAAAGGAACATGTAGGCGGCTATGGCTATGTAGGCCTATATATTTTGTTGATGGATTTTTAGGCCTTGTCAAGGAAATGTTGGCTAATGTTTTTCAATATCAGCAGACAGACATACTGCAGGAGACTGGGGATTCAGGGAAATTGTGTGGATGGAGGATTGGGGGGTGGGGCTGGGCCAATCATTGTTTATAAGGCCTAATGCCTATAAATATGTTCACTTGGACTTGTGGTATGAACACAAAATAATGAAAACAGATTTTCAGGATTAGATGGATGGGACAACAATTAATTAGCAACATAAAAACTCACAAAGCTCCTTTAATGTGGTGCAAAACACTTTATGGGCAAATAGTGACTAAATATCCATTGTGCTTTGAAAACTATCACAGTGTAGCCTATCATGCATAGCCGCGTAAACAGGTCTTCGTAGCCAAACAGCTAAATCAATCTTTTAGGGGGGGGAGGCCTATTGTCCTTTGACTCCTTTCAACCACAACACAATCTTATTGATTAAAAGCAAAAGTTTGTGAAAGACCCATTGTATTGATGACTATGTAATGTCCTTCAAAGTAACTTTAATTACTACCAGTCGATAATATCACTTGAGATTCTTGAGAGCTCTCACAATCAGTGAAAATCAAGCTGTAGCATTGAAACCATTGATAATATACTGTAGTTGTGGGGATGATACATTGATTGAAATCAGTAGCGTAACTGAAGGGGGGGGGGGGGGCACCACCACTTTTGGGATTTTTTGCGATTTTGTCAGTACATTCGTGGTCTGTAGGTAAATTTTGTACGCTATCGGTACATTTCGGTTACTGCCGCCCCCCCCCACTTTCGACACCCTAATTACGCTACTGATTGAGATCTGCAACATGAGGCAATTAAAATAGAAACAAGGTGATAGTTGCGGGGACCAGGGGATGATACATGTATTGGCCAAATTATAAGTAGCAAAACTCACCCACCTCCTAATTTTTCAAAAATCTAACAGGCGCATGTTTTTTTTTAACTCGGCCTAACAATCAGTGGTGTTGCCAGGCTTTACAATCTGGGACGCACTTGGGGACCATTTCTGATGGGGGCACTGATACAGCAGTTACCAAGGCCCCACAAGTCATATGAGTGGGGTGTCCAAGCCTCGAGGGCCTGCACAGGGCCCCTGGTGGGGTCCAGGAACCAGGGGCAAAGCCCGGCTCCTGGGTTTCAGGTTATTTTGTCTCCTTTTTGGCATACTGACAAATAGGCAATACTCGGGCCAGGCTTGGCATAGTAACTGATCTCTTTTTATTTTCCTTTACACTGTATTCGTCACTATGCCAAACACAGCTTTTGATGATTCGTCAGTACGCCAAAAAAATGTATAGTCATCATTTTGCAGCTATATTTCACCATCCAGGCATCCACACACATCTAAACCCAATTGTGGGCAATATAAACTAGACTCTCACTCAAATTTCACTACTGAGAACCCAAGCGTATCTAACTTGATGTTTGTAGTATCTTCACCCTTCAACCAGAATGTATTTTATTCAGAGGGCCATATAGGGAACATTAAAACTATATTTGTTGGGCTGCGTGGGGTCCTCCATGTTGCGATATCACTGCAGGTTTTGGGGTGGAATAGATTGGAGATATGAGAGACATAATGACCCCGACATCTGTTTATCTCCATTTTAACACAAATTCGGAAACACATGAAGATTTTGTTGTGGAACAAAAAAGATGGCGATGCGAGGGCGCTTTTCTGGCTTAGCAGACGTGGATGGTATTGGGGTCAACGGTTCCATAAGTTAGGGCATTATGTGGGATATGCATATTAGATGTAACTTGAGAAGGCGAGTATGGTCTGGTCGCACTCTGGCGAATGGCGCCTTAAATATCTGTTTATCTCTAGGAAACACAAATCAGAAATACGAACGAAGCGTGCATAAAATAGCATTTCATTGTACTCTCAGAGGTTGTGTGGGTGTCCTTGAGCCTATAGCATCTTCTCGACCTTAGTTCCGCACTGGGATGTCTGAAACAGTGAAAAACCTTTTTGGCAGACTGGAAATGTCATTTGAGGATGCCCCCCCCCCCCTCTGCTAAAAATTGAAAGAATAACATTAGCCTACATGCAGGCATCAAATTCAATAGTTTTTACTCAACAGTAATATGTGATAGATTCAGATCCATAAGCAAAGTGAATAGTATCCAGGGTTACCATTTGGCTGTTTTCACGGCCAGATATCTAAAATCTGGCCGATTGAACTGTCCTGTCCCGACCGGTAAAAATTATTCGGCCATGAAATAAACTTTTGCTCAATTCTGGGAATTTCTGGCCTTTGTACAATCCTTTATGGCAAGATACTTGGGCAAAATATGACCAAATTCTCATTATTACTTGTGTTTAGCCTCATAAATTATAGGAAAATATTTGTTATTTGGCTGAAATGTAGCCATAAATCCATGATATAACTTGAAAACTCCAATTCAAAGTAAAAAGACCTCTTACAGCCTAATTTGGCCGTATAAGACATCACAGCTATTATATGGCAACACTGACTGCACCTATTATATCACTGGATCATAATCACTTCTATTGTGGGCTGTCTAAGTCTGTCAATAAGTGACTGACAAACAATAATTGTGTGCACATGATAGGGACAGAATCAGGAGGTTTTGGTGAATAATTACACAGGCTTGTCAAGGTTGTAAAAGGTGCAATTATAGAATTTCACAACCTAGGTTGCTAAATTCTGTAATGGTTATCAAAGTGTTATTATACACAGCAGACAGCTTCCATTGAGCTGACCATTCCTACAGATACCTGGCAGATTTGGGGCGAGACAGAAGGGTCTTTAATCCTACCTGTTCAGCTGAAGTGCACTTGTTAACAAAAAAATTTTTGATTGGTCATTAGGGTTAGGATTAAAAGTTAGGGTTTATTGTTGTTTAAGGATTATCAACAATCGATCTATTATAATCTGATAGCCAATAAAATAAATTCTTTGTTAAACAGTGCACATCGGCCCAATCTGTAAGGCAAATGTAGCCTCCCACCTGGACTTAGCCACAACTATGGTTTAGCCACAACTAGGGTTACCATTTTCTCTCTGAGTTAAATGTGGAGGGGGGTTAAGATGAGGCGGTGACACTCCCTGCCTACATGCCAAATGGTGCAATATTTGTATCAACATGGTCTTCGAGGTGGGTGACCAATTCTAATTTAAAATGATGTAAATCATTCAAAACCGTTATCATGAGGTTTCCTTAACATTTTCCATTGGGCATCCAAAAAGTAATACAAAATATGACAGCTATGTTCGTTTTCAGAAAACTCGGGACGAAATGTCTCACCCGCCCGGACAATCCTTTTTCCTTCCAAAAATGAGACAATCCCAATCAATCGGTTCGGATAGTAACCCCAGCCACAACAGTTTGTAAAGTATGACTGTACCAGCAAATATTGACAATCATTTAAGGTAGTGTTCACCCGTCCTTTAAAAATAGCTATAAGTCATAGACTGGAAAGAAAAGAAAAGCGTAGCAATGAAATAAAGTAACACTCCCTTAGTCTCCCTACTTTGTTGAAATTATAGTTTGTTCTTGACAATTCAAGCTTTACTTCCCTCAATTTAGTTTCAAAGGGTGAGGGAAAGGTTGCTGTGAGGGGAAAGGTTATTGTTTGGCTAACACTAAATTTAGGTCAAGTATCCTCAATGTATTTAAACTGCAGCTACAGCCAACATGAAAAATGCATATTAAATGTTCAACCAACCAACGAATGTCCCACTAATAAAGCTACAAGCCCAGCTGTGGTGTACAGTGCAGCATGATGGTACCATGAGTCAATCACTTTAGGGAAACTTTGCAACTTCTTAAATATATAAACAAAAGAAAAGAACAACAACTCACTATCAAACTGACATGATAGTAAATACAATTTCTTTTCCTCTCTGAAGTTCAGCATTTTTTTAAGGGCAAATTTCAGAGAAAAAACAACATTTCTACTACTAATAGTCTGTGCAATTTTCTGCCAAGTGGGACCTTGAGTCCGCCACTGTAACAAAATGGAACTGTAGGATACAATTTCAAAAACATTTTATATGAAAACAGACCCAAGGTAAAGCCCATACTACATTCTATGATTATTTCAGTTTTTTCGGACCTCATTTAGGCCTCATTTTATAACCAATTTTGAATCCTCTTTGATATGGACTTCAACATTTATACTTTTTCACCAAAAAATGGCAATAAATATACCTGTTATTTTTTGCCTTTTGGAAGCTATTTTAGGACACAAATGGACGTCTTGAAAGATTTGTTTACGTTCAAACCATTGCGCGCCTATACGCAGTACCGATGTATGATTTGTTCGCGGTGACCGACTCAATTAGGTACCTACCGACTCGAAGTACACTCACTATACTGTTAGCAATTAAATAAAGTAGCCTGCAGGCGTGACAGCAACAGACAAGCCTGAAGGTGGGGCTGGACGACCGATTTGTCGCCAGATAATGACAAATATAAAGCATGTTAAAACTACCACTTTTCTTTTCTCCATTTTGCAAGCCATTCAAAATCCTTATAAGCATAGCAATATCAGAAATACATTTTTGCCATGATTTACCCGTTTTCCCCCGACTGAATTCCAATTTTAGCCCAAGGTGGTGAGCAGGGCTTTAGGCAGCCAGCCGTGCAACCGTGACATGTATGGCCTAACCACAAAAAACACGGCCCATATATTTGCCCGAGCAGGCCATTGACCATATGCTAGCACGCAAAGATTTCAACAAGTGTAACACCCTGGTTTCCACAAATCATGGCCTACACGCACAATCTCACCTAAAGCCCTGGTGGTGAGGCCATGCCCCCCCCCCCCTTGCGCAAGCCACTGTATGCCATATGTATACCTATGCATGCATTGTATTGTATTAACCACTATCATGCTGGGGGAAATCTGACTTCTCAGACACATCCTTCCTCGTTCACGTGTAACTCGAAACTCCA
>JAODUJ010046471.1:0-12184 GCA_027564615.1 Psolus chitonoides | reverse complement strand
CTTCACAAAAAAGAACGGCTTGATCAAACATGAACGAGTTCATACTGGTGAAAAACCATTTGTTTGTAACGTTTGCCATAAATCATTTGCCCTAAAAGGTAACCTAACAGTTCATCAACGCACACATACAGGTGAGAGACCATTTGTTTGTGGGATTTGTCCAAAGTCATTTGGACATAAATGTAATCTACGAAGACATATGCTACAAAGTCATACTGGATTGCGTCATCAGTCCCAAGTTGAGGATGTGCACACATAAATGTTATCTATGGAGTCATATAATGCGCTCCATACAGGATGGAGTAATTAGTACCTATCAGCCTATGTAGGTTCTGTTCCAAAGCCTTCACAAAAAAGAACGGCTTGATCAAACATGAACGAGTTCATACTGGTGAAAAACCATTTGTTTGTAACGTTTGCCGTAAATCATTTGTTGTAGAAGGTAACCTAACAGTTCATCAACGCACACATACAGGTGAAAGACCATTTGTTTGTGGGATTTGTCCAAAGTCATTTGGACATAAATGTAATCTACAAAGACATATGCTACAAAGTCATACTGGATTGCTTCATCAGTCCCAAGTTGAGGATGTGCACACATTAATGTTATCTATGGAGTCATATAATGCACTCCATACAGGATGGAGTAATTAGTACCTATCAGCCTTTGTCTGAATTCTGGCACATCGATGTAAGTCTATGCCTACACACAGTACACAGTCATAATGGGTTGAGTGATCCTGAAGATGTTCAGACATACATGTCATCTACATAGTATACAGTACAAAGTTGTACTGGAAAGAAGGATCAGTACGTACCAGCCATGGTGTAGAGGTTTTTCACATACAGTAATGGATACATAAAGTACGTTCATGCCAGATTGAGTGATCCTGGAAACGTTCACACATAATGTAAAATCTAAGGATGGAGGAATCTGTTCCACTCAGCACCAACATGAAGACATTTGCAGATGAATGTAATATACCGGAACATACAATGTAAAGTCACAATGAATAGATAGTGATATGTTCTTTCAGCTGTAACCTGAAGACTTTACACATAAATGTAGTCCACAGAGACATACATGACTATCTTGGATAGAATGATTTGTTCATGTCAACCCTGACCTGAGGACATTTGGCACATGAATGTAATCTATGGAGACGTATAATACAAAGTCATACTAGATAAAGTATTCAGAATATATCAATCGTTTGTACATGTATAAATGCAGTATAAAGAGACATACCTGTACTGAGCAGAGTGATCCCTACCCCCTAACTTGGAGACATTTGCACGTAAATGTAATTTACAAAGATATACAGTACAAAGTCATACTGTGCAAAGTCATAGTGGATATAGTGATCAGCAGCTAGCTATCAGTTATAACATTAGGTTTGCAAATATATTAAATCTAACTGGAGGGGAGAATATTAATTGCAGATTACAGGTTTATAAAAAGATTTTTTTTAACCAGGAACATACTCAAAATCTGGTTTTAAAATATATTGTAAATTGGCAATCAAATACGTTAGCTTACTTGAGCTCTGTATGGAGAAGTAAGCCCCTGTAGATTGTGTAGAATACAAGTGATGGACAATTAACTCTGGAAAACGTTTGAAAGATTGGGAAAATTGGGAGTGTGGTATATACAAAAGTTACTGCTGTAAACCATCATCGCTGTGTTGTCTGTGGATGGTTACATGCTGTGCACTCCTCCCCATTGCTAGATATGGTGATTAAAGTAATGTAGTCTGGAAAGAGATCTTCAGTGATCTGCCGCTGCGGATCGGCACGGTCGGGTCCAACCAGGACACAGGAATGCCGACCACCACTACCTGTAGCTGAGAGAGTGACTTTTCCAACTTTTCAAACATGGGTTCTCAATATCAAGATTGTATGGATGCAGCTTACAAGACCTGGGAAGTGCCATATCGGGCATAAAAAGTCAGGTACGCTCCGCGCCAACCGACGGTGGCGCTATGCTCAGATGGTCCTGCCGGCACTCAACCAGTCCTGGGCAGAACCCTGGATCTTGTCTATTTAGAAGACTTGCAATGTAACTATAGTAGCTTATGTGCTGGCGTTCATATCAAGATTTTTCATGTGGCGATAGATAAATAGCATAGGTTTGTGATGGTTCCTTGTTTAGAGGGCATGTCCAACAAAAGTTACTTTCAGTCAATAATTTGTATTCTGGAAATAGTCCATAGACAATCTGCTGTATTGCATCAATGGTAAACACACAGTAAATATACTCCTACTTGTAATTTAAATTATAATATTGATACTGTAAACGTTTTATGTTAGCCACTTACCTGTAAGTAAATGTCTTGTTGGTGACAAGTTTTATGGAGGATGAACTAAACCAACACACAGTTAATACATGTTTCAATACATCCAAGTTGCGCTACAGTGAACAAAAAGTGTAGCAGTGATTGCTTTGTATTGTTGCTTTCCTAAGAAGAGTACAGCCCATCACAGTGTCAAGCATGAGATTTTATTGTTACTGAAGTGTATGAATCATAATTGGATGCTATTTTACAGATAAATGTGTAGGTATAGTCAAGTTTTATGTTTTAGTAACAAAAAGTTGATTTCTCATCGATTGGCCTTCTGACAACAATTGTATGGAAATTAGTAGATTATATGTAGTAGGGATTCACCAAGAACTATTTCTCTTTTCATCTTTATTTAGGGAGGATGCCCTCGAGTTCCAATGAAATCTCCCAGAAACAGCTAATCCCTAACCAAAAAGCATACCCTTTTTACAGTCAGAATACACGCAGTCAGTCGAAAACTTCATATAGACGTGGCCCAACCCCTTCGTCAATCAGTTGCAAAGAGTTACAAGCCCAAGAGAAAGTTCCAGACACTCCCCAAAAATTTGTTGGTTACCTGTGTAGGTACTGTTGTAAAGCCTTTACAAAAAAGACAGTGTTGGTCAGCCATGAAAGAATACATACAGGAGAAAGACCATTCGTTTGTAACACTTGCCATAAATCATTTGCTGCAAAGGGTAACCTAATAGTCCACCAGCGTTCCCATACAGGTGAAAAACCATTCGTTTGTAGGATATGTTCGAAGTCGTTTGGACATAATTGTAGTCTTCGAAGACATACAATACAGAGCCATAGCGGTACTGGATAGAGTGGTCGGTACTTATCAGTCCTGACCTACAGTAAAGTGCACATTTTACACAAACTCTTGGGCTCTGCTGTGAAGGAAAGAAATGTATTGCAAACTAGGAAGCTTAAATGGTTTTGGAAAAGCACAGGAATGGAATATGTTAATGCCTAATAAGATGTAAAAAACAGCTAATGTACTACCATTATTTCTGTAACCTTTGCAAATTGAAACCATTGGACAAAAATACTGGGAAGTGGTATGCAGAAGTTCTAAAACATCTTGATGTGTGATACATGTGTGTTGGAAGTATTTTTCTGAACATTCAGAATTACATTTTAGAGCATGGAATGTTGAGCATACAGAATAACATAAATGTACTCTCAGAGAATAATCTTCAATCTGCAAATTGAGAAACAGAACCAATTGGTTGTTTAGATGTTCCTCACCCATAGAGTGCATCACTATCTAAAAACTAGAAGTTGTTTCCTCATCGTAATAGGATTTTTAACCTGGTATTTTGAGCAAACATACAGTACATGTACTTTCAGGATAATGTTTATCCAGAAAATTAAAAAGAATCTAGTGTCTGTGCTTCGTCAGTTAAGTGCTGCACTAACTACTCACATAATTGTAAATGTGACATTTCAGCACGTTTCTAGCAAATGTCACTTCTTCAATCACTTTGCCAAGCTGTTGTACTTTATCATCATTATTATTTTGTTACATACATTTCACCGTCATAACTTACAGTAAGTTATGACCGTAATATATATACATGTACAACCCTGATCTGAGTCATATGTTGGAACTATATTTGTGAGGATTATTCGAACTTTTTACTACGACAGTGTAGGCCATACCTCCACAGTAACTTGAAAACCTATCATATTTGGTTCATTCTAGGCATGGAGAAAAATGATCTTGTAACCATGTGAGCAAGCAGAATTTGAAAGAAAGATACCTCTGCACAGCTATTTGGCTAGAACTTTTCCATCCTGATTTCTCAATATCATCAAGTAATACCAATAACAAATTATTCTTCTCTGTAGTTGGACCTAAGGTACATACAGATCATACAGTTGAAATAAATTGCAGACAATTACATGCTAAACTATTACAAAACTACAAATCACCCCTAACATCCCTACTGAATCTAAAATGGATTCAGTAGGCAGTAGGATGGCCCTGCAAATTCAAGCGGGTAATCAATAATCTGTACACTCCAAGATCAATGTATGAGGTCTAGTTACAGAGTTGTTATTCCAATTTCAATAATCTGTACACTCCAAGATCAATGTATGAGGTCTTGTTACAGAGTTGTTATTCCAATTGAAAATTCATTTTCATGGTAGTTAAATATGAATGTTAGAGACTGACCTCGGTCAGCTTGCGGTTGATAACCTGATAAGGTGTTTCACGAGTTCCTGCTTACAGAAAAATATACATACATACATACAATATGTTCATCATAAAACATATTCGTGTGGCTGGTTAATCATACAAACCTACAGTGATCACTGCTTTCCTAGTTTTGTGACCCAGAGAATCTATCCAAATCTTTTTATATTTCTACAGGTGGTCATTTCTGACTTTGTGTGAGAGAGGTTTCCTCCTCCTTTGTCAAAGAATATACATCATAACATAAAAATTGCATCAACAAGTTAACCTTGACTCCTGCAGGTCTCATTTGCTAGGCTTGACAGAAACTGGTGAAGTAACTTTCGGATCAAGTGCTAGAAATAGTTTCTGCTTGGAGAGTATACCCGGAAAATGTCACATTCACAAGTTGCCCTTGTCTTCTCCGCATATATTATCATCTAGGCTTGACCGGCTCTGATGAACTATGGGATACGATACATCGCTAGAAATGGTTTCTACTTGGAACATATAGGCTGAAAATACTGTAGTATCCACACATGTACTATAGTTGTATTGAAATACTTGTGAGATCAGCATCGAGCAGGATATCTTTACTGTCATGATGCCAGCATACTATTCTGATGATCACCATTTTGTTTCTTTGTCTAGGGTCCTGGTTTCCTTCGCCAGAGAACCCACCAGCCACTGAACTACCCTTAACTACTGGAAAGGAATCACAAAGCATCCCTTCAAGGTCCTGCAACTCAAAAACAAGAACTAATACAAGGGGCCTTGAAAAAGGTTCACCTATCCCAATTTCTTGTCAGAGTGCTATCCCAGATAATATAGCCCAACTCCAGGAACAATTTACAGGGACAACATTCTGCAAATTTTGTGGCAAACAGTTTACAGATGAGACCAAATACAAGGTTCATGTGGCCTATCATAAAAAAGTTCGTAAATATGTATGCTACGAATGCTGTAAAGCCTTCCATAACAATGAAAATTTAATTCGACATCAACGAGTCCACACGGGAGAACGACCATTTAAATGTAGAATTTGTGCGCAACAGTTCAAACTAAAGGGGGATTGTAAGAAACATGAAAATACTCATTATAAACACAATGTACAGTACTGTACTAGTCAACATTCATTGTGATAGTTCAGGTACAGTACAGATATATGGCATAGCTGAAAGTGGATGGTGCATCATATCGATTACCAGGTGGCAATTTATTCTTGTGTGCTTGGTTCAGTAATCGCCATATGCACCTGCTTCTTTTCTTGTGACTTCCTAGAGGGTTTAAGCAGACTGTTGTCTGCTGTCTTCTAGGTTGGTGTCCGGCTCTATAGAGGCTACTGTACATGCCTGTATTAAATGCTTAGGTCATTTGCCGTTTATTACCATTCATGAATGTTTTTCTCAGTGTCAGTTGCCATTTGTGGTGCTTGGAAAAGGTGACTTGGTTTGGCCTGATAAAAAGAACAAAATTGGAAAGAAATATCAATAGCAATACCAATTGGCTGGTGAAAAGTTATTTCACTGTAGTGCCTGGCAGTGGTTCTTTATATGCCATGTTGGCAATTTTGCAGGAGAAAACTTGTGTATGATACCCTGTAATACTCCAGGTTGGAGTACTAGCAGCATGGGAGATCCTCACGAGTCACACTCCCGCTTGTCCCGACTTCCATTGTTCAGTACCAAGCATACCCAGATGGCAGTAGGTAGGGGCTGCTGTTTTTCAAGTCTGGTATGATTTCGCTTTTAGTCAAACTATGACCTGCAAGGTCTATGCTCTACCCACTTGGCCATGTACTCAGTATGCTGCAGGGTGTCTTCCTTGTTTTAATTATCCATTTAATGTAACGTGAACAGTTTATGAAATGTCAGTCAATAGATTTTTCAACTCCCTGATGCTGTCATTGAAAATATTTGGCCCCATTCTGATAAGCAACATTTTGTTTCTTTGTTTAGGGTCCTGGTGTCCTTCGGTAGCTGGCATAACAGATGATACTCAAAGCAAGCTATCTAGTGGCCACAGTTCTTCCAATACGAAGGGCTTTAGGATCAGTTCTCAAGTCCCTGGCTCCGGTCTGAGAGCTACCCCAAATGATGGAGCCAAACCTGCTAAAATAATGTTCTGCAAATCATGCGGGAAACACTTTACAGATGCATTTAAATACAAGGCTCATGAGGCCTACCACAGAAAAGTCCGAAAATTTGCCTGTGATGAATGTGATAAGGCCTTCCATAGTAAAGAAAATTTGTTGCAGCATCAAAGAGTGCACACAGGAGAAAGACCTTTCAGATGTAGAATTTGTGGACATCGATCAAAACTTAAGGGGGCTTTTAAGAAACATGAACTAACTCATTGTAAAGACTAGTTGGTCGGGAAGTCTTGCCATGTAAACACGGTAATATTCATGTATTGGCATGACTTTGATTTTTCTGCATGGGATATGTTTAAGTCGGCGCAGAGTTTGATCTACTTGTTGACATAGTTTGAAGTGTAGCTTGTAGCTGTGTAACTTCCTATAGCAGTTTACGGTGGGACTATACTGGAAGTGTGGGGTCCTGGCGAGTCCCACGGTCCGAGGCGTTAGAGATGCCTTGCCTAAGAACACGATGCAACTACCGAGGGAGGACTCGAACATAAACAGTATCTACGCATTGTTGATCTCACTGCAGTCAGCAGGTCATAAGCTTGAATTAAATAACCAATTATGGTCAATCTTTCACATGTGAGAGTGGCATTTGAAGGAGAACGTTAATGTTGCTTCATATGCTGTATGGTAATTTAATTGTGAGTTTTGTGATGTTGTCTTTTATTTAAAATCTCTGGTATTGCTGCCGACAGCCAACATTTTGTGTCTTCGTTCAGGGGTGAAGTTTCCCTCACTAGCTAACCCACCACCTATTGAGCTGCCTTCGGTATCAACCAGGAATGACTCTCTAAGCAATGTACATGGCTCTAATAGCTGTTACCAAGTTCATAGATTCAAACAAACAGTTACCCTAAATGTTGTAGCCAAACCAACTTCAGAAGTGAATGTTTTGCAAATCTTGTGGGAAACGATTTATGGATCTATTCAAATACAAGGCTCATGAATTCTATCACAGGAAAAGTAATAAATTTTCCTTCAATGAGTGTGGTAGAGGCTTCCATTTGAGAGAAAATTTACTGCGACATCAGAGAGTTCACACAGGGGAACGACCTTTTAGATGTAAGATCTGCGGAAATGGATTCAAACGGAAAGCAGATTGCAAGAACCATGAACAAACTCATTATAAATTCATGTGATGTGGATTTTTCTAGTTCCAATATCGTTCCAAAGAGACATGCTGGTTGTACCAAATTGCATCATCAAAATGATTGCAAAGTGTAGAATATATTTAATCAATCTTATGTTTTACCAAGATTAGCTGTAGTATGAGAATCACGGTGATGATAAGCAATGTAATTACTATGGAGACTGTTTCTGGAAAACCTTTTCGTCATGGTAATAGGGGTTGTGGGTCATTGGATCACGATATACAGTCCATTATCATAATGTGGATGCATTAATAATCAGTTTGTTAAATCAAGTAGTTGTAGGATACCATGTGCCTTATAAATCTTTCATATCTTTCTTTGTCATGTCCCATTTTGCAAAGCAAGTGAACCAAGTTTGTATATAACTTGGTACAGTATAATTATGTATAAATATTCCAATGTAAATAATTTGTATAAAGTACAGTAGTTCAAGCTGTGCTGATGGTTAAGTCACATGTAATATTGGAAAAGTTTTCTTATTTGCTCTTAACCTGTTTTGAGTTAATGCCATCTGTATCGTGTAACCAGTTATATCTTGAATCTTTAGTTTCAGTTTACACGTGTTGCCAGTGATGCAAAAAGCTCTTAATCAAGCTTTTGTATTGTTAACAAATTATTAAATCAGTTTCACTTTGTTTATTCCATTATTTCGTTGTCACTTCGAAGACTAGTTTTTCTCAAGCCAACACGACACAAAGTACACCTGGATTTGTAGCACTTCATTTCTGTATCATGATACCAAGATGTGATAACTAAATGAGAGATGTTAATAGTCACATGACCATATGAGTAGCTAGTGCACATACTACATGTGCTGGTTGGTCTGTATATAGATGTACACATCGATCATTCACAGTTTGTTTCGGGAATATTAAGTCAGCCAGTCAGGTTATCACCAACCTCAATAAATAGGTATTTTTTATTGAGTTCTTGTTGAATTTATTTATTTTTCATTAATAACCAGACTTGATCTACTGGCAGGGTAGAGGGGGGAAAAGTCTCTGAAACAGGCAACCTACTCCAAGGCCACATGTCTTCTCCCCAATGCTGCCTCTGCATTTAATAGTTAGATTCCTTCACTTGGTGATGAATAACTTGTAAAAAGCAACATTTGTAATAAAAACATTTATTGACAGTGATATGAAGATTTCTCAAAAAAATGGGACTGGCCCATTTTTCACCGCAGGTACTGGCTGAAATAGGTCCAAGTACCCAATGCTTTGACATAACCAAACTTTTATTGTACACATGAATTGTGTGTATAATAAAAGCCGAGCAAAGAATCATTCATTGGGTCTGACTGGCATAGCCTATGTCGTGAGTGTAGCCCAATCCTTGCATAGGGGATGTAACCATGGTATTTGTTGGGGCATTTTGTAAGGCCTGGTCGTACATACAGACCTGATCCATTGCATATGGTAAGCTGTGTCCAATTTTATTATTACTGTAGGCCTAGTTATATAAATCAAAATTATGTGTCGTCCAGTATGGCCCATTTGGACATATGGCTTTTATGCTGGAAATTTGGCTGAACTGATCATAGGCAATATATATGTTGTTGGAAATTTGTCATTACCTGATCTATACTGTTAAAAAACAATACAGATTATACGAAAACAATAGCTCCCTGAATTGCCCAGATTCTGACCACTTTGAACGCAATAAATAACAAGAAGTGGAAACAATGGTTTCACTCCTCATTTCTCACATGTGTGGTTTCACTCTGGGAACTCGCTTTTCATTGTATGGGTGTATACTACTATTCATACTACCTTTTAACCCATAGTTCATTTCCCTTTAAAGACGTTTAGCGAAAGCCCGTTTCAGATACTTTGACCCCACTGCACACTGTTGACGATTACCTTTGTATCTTCCCACATGGTTGCGCATAGGGATTATCAGCGTAACCTGATGGGGAACAGGATGGGAAATCATGCCCCCCACAAAAGAGATCTGCAAAATAGGTTTTGTCAGCACATCCATGCTTCTGTCAGTTAATTTGTGCACTCGTGGGTAAGTTCCCCTTTTGTTCTCCTCCACTCTAGTTATAGGAAGTGTCTTACAGGTATCTGGGGAATATAACAGTTTTGGTCATAATTTGTAATACATTTTTAGGTCCATTAATTGGATTTGAGCTTCTGAAAATGCTCATACCATATTACGGTAATATTGTACACAAAACCCTATTTAGTAACATGGAAAGGATAAACCTTCTTGAGCAGGATTGTAATTGTAATGTGTTTTGTCAACTCTTGCGTCAGTCCTAACCCGACCCCATTCCTGTATCCATGTCCTTTATTGCATCTACATGTTTAATTCTTCGCCAAAAGAAATCTATGCGGTCATGTGGTGTGTGTCTGTGACAATGGCTTCTAGTTGCATTATATAAAGAATGCCAACCTTCACTTATTTCATATTTGTCATGTGTTAATTTATTGCATGTGCAGGATCGCCAAACTAGTATGGATTTGGCTTATTCTGTACTTAAAGACCTATTTCTCTCATCCACAAGAGAACTTCAAATCCCAGTATTAGTAATTCTGTATTGGTTCAAGTGTCATCGAATATAACATGGAAAATTTATACTAAAAATGGATGTTTTGCCCAAAAAATACAGATGTTTCGTCTTTTAATTTTTGAGTGAAGAAAAAGACAGTTGACAGTTCTGTATGTGTCAAGTAACATTTCTGTCAGCACTCAGGCAATCACAACTTTGCAATCTGGTGGTGGAGATCCAATTTGTATGAGTCAGCGGATTGCCTCCACTGTGTACAAAAATTAGGCCTATATGAATAGACAACAGAGACAACATTGCAAATTTAACCATTACACACCTCATACCACACAATGGTCTAGAAAATTGTTTCCAATACTAATTATCAACATTTTTAGTGACATTCGTTGGGGAAAATATGGCAAGGAATCACAACGCACAGTTATAGTATTGTATAATAATGATTTGTATAGCACAACAAGGGCCTGTTGTGTTCATTTCTATTGCTTTAGACTCTTCGTAGCTAATTGTACCATGAAGATCTACTCGCCTTACAGTAACAGCACCAAGTTCCATCAATAGTTGACAAGAAATCAACATTAAATAAGCATACTTGCATTTTCTGTCCAGTCACTCATTAATATTCATAAGATCCAACACATAGACTCATCAAAAATGTTACCACGATTGTATAGAAATCACAGAACTCGACCACTTTTACACGACAAGTGTTACAATGCTAGTGTTTTACGGTGTACATGTAGAATCATTTACTCCTAAATCACTAATTGTGACGCTTTCATTGAGAAAACTATAGATGCACAAGCTGATGATCAATATTTTGTTTCTTTATTTAGGGTCCCGGCTACCTTCACTTCAGAACCGGCCAGCCACTGATCCGTCTTCTAAAGCTACTAGAAATGACTCGCAAAGCAGCCGATCAATAATAGGCAGCAAACTTCCACCATGGTCTAATTTACAGGGTTGTGAAAGTTATGCTCAAGTACACAGTTCTAGCCAAAGAGCTACCACAAATGAGGTAGCTAGGCCGTCGGTACTGTTCTGCAAAGTTTGCGGAAAACAGTTTACAGACGAGCTCAAATATAGGAAACACCAAACCTACCACAAGAGCGCCCGTAAATTTGCCTGCAATGAATGCGATAAGAGATTCATTTATTCGTCAAATTTATTGGAACATAAGAGAATACATACTGGAGAAAGACCGTTTAAATGTAGCATCTGTGGAAGTAGATTCAGTCGGAAGTGGCGCTGGAAACAGCACGAACAGACTCGTCATAAATTCTGAGAGTAGAAAGAACGTTTAAAGTAGGATATGCCGACATAGGTTCGGTCGGGAATAGGCTGGCAACAACGCGAACAGACCCAGAGTTGTAGGTTTCGCAGAGTGTTTTAAGAATGTCTTGCTATATGTTCAATTGGAAGTGGTGTTGGCAGCAACTTAACATAAACGGACTCATAATTGTTGAAAACAAATGTGGGGGGAGCCGGTTGAAATGTGGAATCTGCAGACATATTGTGCGTGTACCAACATGAACATAACCATTATAAACGCGAAGAGTAGAAGCTGGAGAAAAAAAACGTTCAAATGTGGAATCTGCGGAAATAGGTTGTCGGAAGTGGTACTGGCAGAAACGTGAACAGACTCGAACATTCTGTGAGTTGTTAGATACACCAAGATTCGACTGGAAGTGGTGTTTTGAGCAACATGAACAGATTCATTATAAATTCTGATAAAAATACAACAATGGTCAGTCTGACATTGTACGGACAGCAACATGCACAGACTCCCGTGGGGAATTGGGGGATACATCCCCTCCACTTTTTGGAGATGCTCCCATTGACTTTAACATTTTCACACAGTAAATT
>JAODUJ010046360.1:0-12185 GCA_027564615.1 Psolus chitonoides | reverse complement strand
CATTTACACCTGGGTGGAGTGAAGCAATCGAGGATAAAGTGCCTTGCTCAAGGACACACCGTGGCGGGGCTCGAATCCACGATCTTTGGATCACGAGACCTGAGCCTTACCGCTAGGCTACCACGTCCAATATAATTTCATATACATTACACATTTTCATCAGTCAGCCAGTTATAACAACTTTCAACAAACTGGTGTCCTTTCAAGCTCTAAGGTTGTCTAGACTCCCTAAATGAAATGTCTTAATTCCAATAATACACATTACCTAATATACTTATGCCACTATTAAACTAGTGGCATTGTAGCTCTGATCACCAGTGTAAATAAACCTCATAGTAAATGTGGTAAATGTGTGCTCTACTATTTTCCATCCACTGCGACTGTACCTCCACTCCAGGACCAAAGCCCAGGCAATGTTCGGTGTACGTTCAGAACTGTGCCGAATAGAGAATGGAACACAATTTTTGAGAAATAACTGCTCCACATACTCTACAACCCCGTAGATAAACTTTATCTGGGACCAGCTTATACGAGTTGTGCTTGTTCTTGTTTGTAAACATCAAATGACCTTGGATCTCTAACAAAACTAACAACTCAGCTTTTTGTACACAAAAGCAGTTACCTATATCCATACTAAATACAAACTTCCCATGAATTTGTCTTACCAAGTTACCAGGTTTACCATTTTCCAGGATTTGATCTCTGTAAACCTCAAATGACCTTGGATCTTCACCAAACACAAATGGTTTCTTGTACTCACTAAGAGTGACATGCAAACCAAATATGAACTTCCAGACTTCACAAGAGTTTGTCTGGTCAAGTGTCAGGGTTCGAACTCTGCTGGCCCAAAATGCACTGCACTATCTCCATCATGAACAGTATGTTTCTTGTGCTAGCACCAAATATGAACATCGGAAGTGATTGTCTTATCAAGTTAACATTTTTACAGGGTTTTCCGTGTTTGACCTCTCTTGACCTCAAATGATCTTGGAACAGCACCGAAAATTAAAGGATTCTTATATTCCATGTGGGCAACCTACAAATATGAACTTCGCAAGTGATTGTCATACAAAGTTAAATTAACGTGTTTACAAGGTTTTCAGTTTTTGACCTCTGTTGACCTTAAATGACCTTGGAACAGCACTAAAAACAACATGAGCCTTGTACTCCATATGAGCAACCTACACATCAACTATAAACTTCACAAGTGATTGTCTTATCAAGTGTTTACAATGTTTTCAGTGTTTGACCTCTCCCAACCTCAAATGACATTGGAACAGCACTAAAAACAGTAGGGTTATAGTATAAAAAACGGGAACCTACAACAGGGCCGTCAGGAGGAGGGGTGAAATGGGTGCAGTCGTACCCCCTTTTTTTCCTATGTTTATCACAGGAAATATAATAAAATTTATTGGATTAAAAATTGGCAAAATATGTAGCATCAAATTGCATCAAAGGACCCTCAGAACCCCTCCTCTTAGACCTCTCTCCCAGGACGGCGGTCTGAAACGTTCCAACTAAGAAAAGTTTCCTACGCCTATTCATGCCACCGCCTCTTTGTTCTTCGAGAAGTGTCTGACGGCCTGCTACAAGTATAAACTTGGTAGAAATTTGGGTTCTCAAATTATCTTGTTTACAAGGAGCGTCACAGACACACACACACGTCCGCACACACACATCCGCATGCACATACATACACACGCCATCATGACTGAGCTTCCTTTCGCCTTCGGCATGGAATCCATAAAATCGGTTCACACAACTAATTTCTATCTATGTATAGGACAAATCCTCCCAGAATAAGAACATCAAACTAGGTCAATAGCATTTTCGCAAATTTGTTAATTTTGTAACAGATAATTTGCAGCTCATGCTTCGTGCCCATACCCTATAATGGTAAGTGGACGGAATATCGATTACAGCGATCGCCTCTCATCTGGGCGAATCGGGTTTAAATAATCCACCAATGAATTTTTTCCTCGTTTTTGCTAGTCCCGAAGGGAACAAGCCTATATTCTTCTATGTCACTCCGTCACGCCGCTTAAGGTCACGTCATGGCTCTCTCAAGTCACGTGACGGTATTCGGTTGTAATGAATGCAATGCTATCATCAGCATCAAGCAGTCGCAATCGAGATATTCTTCGCCACGCCACGCCAGAAGTCTTCGTCCCTCATTAGATTTGGTAGATCCAGTATATCCCGATGTGTGTCTCTAGAGATGCTATCCATGTAGTTAAGGGGTATTCTTCCTCTATTAGGACAATGTAGTCTCAGACAGATAACATCGGAAATCACTTGCGCTTTTGCACGGAGACAGTGGCCAGCAAAGCGTGCCTTTCGCTGGGCGACAATTGTGAAAATCGGTGGAATGTTGCCATAGATCTCTGCCTTTGTCCTGTGTTCTCGTCGAGATATATTTTGGACCCTCATAAATAGCCGGGTATATGTCCCATCAAGTCGATCTTGAAGATCTTTTCTCATGGTCTATGTCTTGGAACCCAACAGAAGGATACTCTCCACACTAGCTTTTAGAGAACGCCAATTTGGTTGGTATTCGGATATTGGACTGCCAGATGTCATGCAGCTTGTTACAGGCGCTCCAAGCTTGACCCTTGCGTGACATGAAGTCTTTCTTGCTATTAGCCACATAAGACTCCAAGTATTCAAAGTCAGTTACTTCTTCTATTTGAGAACCATCTTTGGAGTTGATTGGCCGATGATGTTGAACCTCATTAACGGTCATGTATTCAGTCTTCTTGGCATTTAGATACGGACCGGCTTTAACTGAGGCTAGTGCTAATAAAAGATCTTGAGCATCTTTTAAATTGACTGTTAGAAGTGCGATGTCATCGGCATAGTCAAGATCTGTAAGGTACTTGTCTTTATCTCTAGATGTTTGGCTGGGTTCGATGTCTAGCCCCTTCTTGTTCATCTTACCCACTGACTGTCTAAAGAGATAGTCTACTACTATGACAAAGAGGTAGGGGGCTAATGTGTCGCCTTGGAGTATGCCAGCAGTTGTCGAAAACTCCTTTGTGGGACCATCCATGCTTTGAACGAAACTAGAGGATTGTTGTACATAATTACTATTGCACTAACAATATCTTGTGGGATGCCATAGTTCAGAAGAATGTGAAGTATAACTTTCCTGTTGACACTGGCAAATGCCTTGGAATAGTCTACAGAAACAATATAGGCTGTTCTTTTAAAGATACTTAACTCATCTATTATTATTCTCAGTGCAAGGATCTGTGGTGTTGTTGACCTGCATTTGTGAACACCATTTTGGTTGCGTCGAAGAATGGGCTCGAGATGTGGTGTAATTCTGTTAGGCAGCATTGAATTATAAACCCTGGAGGCTAAAGGTGACAGAGTGATACCTCTGTAATTAGATGGAAGAGAAAAATCACCTTTCTTTGGAAGAGGTATGATTGATGACTTGGAGAAGGCCTCTGGCTTATTTCCTCTATAGGTTTCATTACAGAAGTTTAGAAGTTGAACATGGAAGAGTGGACTTTTCCAGATGACAGCTGCAATATTGTCTGGCCCTGGAGTATTTGAGTTCTTGAGCTTGTTCAGGCAAATCTGAAGCTCTTCCATGGTGAATGGACCAGTTTTGATTAGGATATTTTCTGCTATCTCATGATTGAAGAAAGGGTCTTCGATACTGGTGTTGTTTTGATCTGGATTTCCAAGTAAGGTACTGAAATGATTGAACCAATTCTCTACACGTTGCTCGGTGATATCGCCTTTTATGCGAATCATAGGTGAAGCCTTTTCTTATCGGTCAGCTCTCTAAGAACCTCTCATGCAGCTGCGTGTTTGCTCTCCTGATGTAGGTTGTCGAGTTCTTCGGTTTTGGTCTTTACGTGTTCCTCGAGTACCTCACTGTAGGCTGAATCTAGAGATGCGTTAGCCGTGTCAAAATTCCTATGGGAATTTCTTGTTGGCCTGCTTTGGTGTTTCGATGAGGCTCTTTTCAGGAGATCTCTGGCAGTTGCGACTCTTTCACTGTTGGCAAAGGCAACAGGTTTATTTCTCTTTTTTGGAAGTATTTCCAGTACAGTCTGTCTGTTTGCAGTCACTAGGGTGTTGTAGACTGTGTTGATTTACTTATCCTCACGAAGTGCACTAAACCTGTTATTTACTGCAACTGTGAACTGCTCAAGGCTTGATAAATGGTACCAACATACTGTCGTCTTGATTGCGTATAGTGCTTAGCTTGAAGGTACGGATGAGGTTTCTGAAACACGCCTTACCAGTGCGTCAGTATAACTAAAATCCTTCAGGCCAGACTGAAATTCCTTTTGAAGGCGACAATCAGCAGTGGTCGAACGGTGCCACACACACGCACACACACACACACGCACCCAGACTGGTTTAGATCGGCAAACAAATATCTCATTTTGCCCATGACTAAATCCTATTTAACCGAGGACACATAAACCCGACTCAATCATATCTAACCAAGGACACTCACCAACCGAGAACTCACACCGGACCACGTACTACCAACCGTGGACCGTCCTATACCTCCAATAGTGGATCCGTTTTAAACGTATTTTTAGGTTATATGCGTTCTCTTGGGCATAGCCGGCAACCGATGACGTTCACGGTTGCAGGTGTGTCTACGGTTGTACAGTGATTTTCCAGGTGGGTGTCCTCGGTTGCATAGTGCTTGAGAGGGGGCGGGGGAGGATCAATTGAAATCTGTTCAACACTACTACTATCCTGAATAATCTACAATGTGGGTGGGGACCTTCTCAGGGGTAACATCTGGAGGGATGGTTATCTCTTCTGCTCTCGCTGGTACCTGGTAGTGGTGAAATACAAAACAGGGTGTGAGAAAAAAATACTCATTATAAAGTCTTAGAGAAATAAATTCCCAATGAGTTAGAAGTTCAATGACAATTGTTACAACTACACACAGTCATTGAAAAGAAATATGGGGCTATAAAGATCATACTTGGTGTGGTATGATACTGTGCAAAATTCCTTAGATGGCATTTGCCTGTTTGTCCCTATTCCATTGTTCAATGCCCAGCCCCAAGCATACAAGATGGCAGTACCATGTTTCAAGTTCATCCGGAAGTCGAACTCAGAGGCCGATGCTCTAAATGCAGACTTTGTTTAAATATACATGATGGCATCTAGTGCAAGTATCTTGGAGCAATGGAAGCGCTTGCTTGAACATCTTTTTGGAATTTTCGAACACCTGTGGAGAAGATCCATAATGTCAGTCTCTACTATAATCAGGCTGTTCAACACATCACTCAACAATCTGTTATATGGGTCATCCCCAAGGATATGGAAAACAGAAGTATCACAGTTGCAACATATTGCTACACGTTTTACGTTTTATTTCTTTCACAGGTGGAGACAACTCCACAGGGTTCTTTCAGCTGAAGAGTCGTTCAGGTCTTTGCCTCACTCTGTCGAGCACTCGTGGATACATCAAGTCGTGTAACGATGAAGATGGTCATGCATCAATTATGACCGTGTTCCATCTCCATGGTCTCCCTGGCGCCAAGCAGATCGAGTTATTTGGGTCTGGGCAATGTCTTGACAGGGAACATTGTCACTCCGGTACATCAAACCTACGTTTATTCGATTGTGACCACTGTGGGGCTATCCACTGGGCTATTGAGCAGGATGGGACACTTCGTGAAGACGAGGGGAACAATTGTATTTACGTTGTATCCGGTACGACGACCGCCTCTGTACACCACTCCTCCGATGGCTGCACTCCTTTCTACCAGCACGTCCTCGGAGATAGAATACAGTTTCGAAGCATCGAACACGGCGACTGCCTCGCGGGAGGTGTCTTCGAAAACTGTGGTTCTGCACCCCAGTATATGGTTTATGGTCTCTCTGGAAACTACCATATACGCGACACCGCCTCCAAGTTTTGCTTGGACAGGGAACATTGCCATTTTTCCACTTCAAATATACGACTTTACGACTGTCAACACTGCGGCGCTATACATTGGTCAATGTTGGGTACACAGATCGGCGAAGACCAGAAGAGCAACTGCGTTTTTCGAGGACCAGTGAACTCAGCAGTTATGAAACCTTGCTCCGAAAGCTGCGAGCAAATGGCGTTCGAAATTATTCCATCGGATTCGAAATATACTATCGCCGATAACTTTGACGGCATCAGGTTGTCTCATCATGACCTCCTTAAACCCGACGTTTCTCGGTTCATTGAAAATCTTCCAATGATCAAAATCAAGGGTTTGAAACTTTACCGCGATCAAAATGACGGCACCGCTCGATTTGAAGTAGTTCACCCTTTGCCGTTAAATACGAATTTTCCAGTAGTGACGGAAAACGGCGTATACCAGGTACAATACTGGGTGACAGAAATCACGACCAGCGTTCCATACCACCACAACCTCGTTCCAGGAGTGATCCTTGATTGGTTGAGCCCCAGTCATGACGTCATCATAGGTATCGGTCTTACATACGGAGCAGTAGATGTCGCAAATCTTGAATTCGGTGAAACTGATGGTGTTTTGAGCGTCTTTGTGAAGACTGACGACTCTAGCTCAGTGGAGATACCATTCAATGACGAGTTATTGCTTCATCTCGTCAATGACTTAAATGAGCAGAAATGGTCGCGCACTGTACCTCGTTCACATTTCGGGAAATACAATCAAAGGTATTACACCTTTGTTGATAATTCACCAATCTATCAGGCTTTGTATTGGTCTCGACTGAATAAGAAACAATTCATATCAACAGGAATGGCGTATTTACATAGTTGATTTCATTGTTGATTTTCATTTGTTGTTGCCTAAATTATCCACGTTATTTGGGCTCTGCTGATTTTTTTTTAATTCACAGTTTATATTCTGTTAGATAATTGTATAATATTATTCTTTCGTATTTCCCATTACGAGTCTCTCCTCTCGAACTAGAAAAAACAGCTGAAAGAATCAAAGTCAGAATCAAGTGGCGATGACCAGGCTCCTAGCCAGGTTGTTTACTGACGATTGGGGGTATCATTTTCCCATCTGATAGGAACTCGAATGCCATCCCGGGGGAGGGGTCTAAGGGTAGCGGATGCCCCTGCCCTTTGATAAATTTTGGAAAAATCAGGGTGCTTAGATACAAATTGGTGTAGTATTTTTTTAATTTTTGGAGTAAATTCATGTTCAAGAATTTTCATTTTCAACCTGTTTGTCTGTTCGATATTATTATTATTATAATTTTTGAGGCAGATCCATTGGGTACTATACATTTATTTTGAATAAATCAATACCATTACGTCTATGTTAACGATGATATATATATATAACATTCAACCTTGTAGACCTGGGGAGTGGGAGCGCACCTGCCCTCCATGCCCCCCCCCCCCCAACCATTAGTAACAATTGATCAATACTGCAGTTGCGTTACTTAAGTTGACTGGCACACGTGAAAATCCCACGAGACTGTATATGTATGATGATGGTGAACTCCTTGTAAACATGCGTAAGTCCATTCTCATAGCACTACTGAAAGAGCCGAGCGCTACGGAATGGGAATTACTCCGGACAATTAGCCTCATGAGTCATGTTACCAAGACAATCCTGAGGATACTGTTATCAAGGGTTAGAAGTAGGCTCAGACTGGAGATCGGGAGAGAACAGTTTGGTTTTGTTGAAGACACAGGAACACGGAATGCTATCTTCGTGTTGACAATGTTCACGGAACGAACTATAGAGATGCAGAAAGATGTATACATGTGCTTTATTGACTATTCAAAAGCTTTCCGGCGATAAATTGAAACACAAAGAAATATTCGACCAACTAGGGAAACTAGATACAAAATCTATGTTGAAACCAGACAGCATGCATGAGAGTATGTAACGAATTTACACAAGGGTCGAACGAGGTACAAAGCAAGGCTGTGTCACGTCCCCGGACATCTTCTACTACAACAGTGAGCTAATTTTGAGAGCACTGGGAGATGAAAGAGGACTGAAAGTTGGAAATATAACATCACAAACATCAGATATGCGAACAATACCGTCGTGGTGGCTGAAATTGCTGAAGACCTGCAGAATCTTTTAGATATCGTTGTCTCCGAAAGTGAACAGAGGGGTTAGCCACTAATTATAAGAGGACAGAATGCATGGCAGCGTCAAAAAAAGAAAGTCCCAGATGCGTTCTCAAAGTAAAAGATCAAGAGATAAAACAAGTTGACTCTTCCAACCACCTGAGAAGTATAATATCGGAAGATGCAAGGTGCCATAAAGAAGTCAAAAGAAGAATTGGACTGGCGAAATCCACATTCTCTAGAATGGAAACAATACTGAAAGATAGGAAGCCCAAACCCAAACATCTGACACCCATCTTTCATATAACATTACCAAATCAGCTCAACAATACAATTTTACCCTACATGGAACAAAATCATTGAAGAAGAACAAGATAGGATGTGCAGCGAGCAAGGCGCACCGAAGTTTTGAAGATATAAAGTAACCTGTAATCCTTGAAAACAAAATTAATTGACCGGTCGGTGTCCTGGCAGGCTGGCAGATGACCTGTTTCGACATGATTCGATTACTCTGCAATACATTGAGATATCGAGATAATCGAGAAAATCGAGATAATGATACAGCTATATGAAACAAAATCATGAAAGAGGAACAGAGAGGAACAGATTATCATCTTTGGGTTATAAAACAGCAATTCGATATAAATGAAACCAGATGGCATAACCGTAAGATGAAGAGACGCTACCGAACACGCGCGAAGCGCGAATTTTTTTAATATTAAATTCATTAATGATCGTCAGGATTTAGACGTCACGAAAGTGACATCACATGACGAAAGATATTAAAAAAGACATTTGCTCGCAAAGCGCCCGAAAAATGTTGGCTTTATTGTCTGATCTATTTTTTTTTCTTTTTCATAGGCGCCAATAGGCTGTGTCGCCCCCACCCTGGATCCGCCACTGAATATCAGGATCCAAATAAAACCTAACATCTTTCTCAAAATTACACTGCTGAAAAATTTGACAACTCAGACTGTAGAAAGGTTTGACATTCCTCTGCCCCAACATACATTACCTTACCCTTGACGGCAATAAACGCTTGCCAAACGAAGGATCATGCTCTAATTATGTTAATGTCACTTCGAACATATATACTTGACATCTTTCACCGAGATCGCTTTGCGATACAACTTATCAGCTAATCACCATCAAATGTCGTTACTGTTGACATGGCAAATTTGTTTGAAACTAGCTGTGAAGTGTACGCTACACTACTGTTGACGATGGCCAAATTAAAACTACGAGGTCTATAATGGAGGGTTATTTCACCATTACAATTATCCTTTTACGCTATTTAAACCATGATCAAATCATTCAACATGATTGTCATACCTCTCACAGTTACAACATATGATTACTACAGGGATGTGTTGCTGTTAATTTTCAATATAAAGACATATTCAGTGAAATAAACTGATTTGAATTATTCATGTTACAGACAACCGATGCACCCCTACCTACGATTCAATGTGTTGTCGTTAGCGACGGATACGTGTCATACGCCCTCTATTTTGATAACGGAGACTGCAAGACTGGCGATTCTATTGAACAAACCGAATCAACATGTACCCAACAACAGCCATCGGCTGTAGTGCAGTTAAACCCAGCTAGCACAGGTAAAATTTATCACACTTTCTGCAATGCAAAACTATGAGGTAAGCCCACATAATTATAAAAGGGATATTGCTAACACAGTAATAGCTCATATAGTCTGCGTAGTTCAGCTAAGTTGAGATTAGTTTAGTTATCTACGGGTTCAGGAAGCTAACTATGGCTCATCGAGTAACCCTTGAACAAAATGTGATAATAGATGAACACCGGCGATAGCTATAGCCTTCTCTTTTCGAACAGTGTTCAGAGCGTAACAATGCAGGCGTGTAACCATACAATCCTATCCTGCTCCGGGACTGCAATTCAACGTCCCCATCCGACGGACGTGAGTGAGACACTCAGCATTCAGCCACTTTCGTATATGGTGGTAGCAACATGACAGTGCCGAGCCTAACCAATGAAGCCAAGGTTTCCCCCAATGAATTGCACTCCCACTACAAGAAAAACACCAACAACTGTCGTACAGCTTTGTGATGGAACCAGAAATTTGCGAAACCATCAACAACTGCCGTACAGCTTTTTGTAGTAGCTACTGAGTGGGATTTGAACCCGGTGCTTTTAGTGCACTCAATGCACTGCACCACGGCGCTACCTACCTTATACTTAGCGAGTGTCACCAACTCATCGCTATACGTCACGAGGTAACCGTCATTGTTTGCTGCAGTGTACTACACAATGAACGATTACAAATGAGTATGCTATTAGTTTCCATATTCCTCTTCGAAGAAACATAAAAACTGGCGATCATCTGTTGAAATATTACCCTCTGCCCCATTTCCGAGGACAGATGAATCCAAACGCTGCGCAAAATAAGTATTCCATCTATTTGTACTTATCGTCTACACGTTCTGCACATTGTTTAATCACGCGCTAAACCGTTCCCGCCGTACCGCCTAACCCAAATGATGTGTTAGTTATGCATCAGTGTACTGTGTGTGGGACGCTGTTCTCCTTTATGTAGCTAGGCCTAGCTAGCAAAACAAAATTGCTGAACAGAGTGGGTCAAAGACTTGATATCCTCATCATCAATCGGTCTCAACCGAGATATTCTTTACAACGCCACGCCAGAAGTCTTTGTCCCTCATTAGGTTTGGTAGATCCGGTATATCCTGCTGTGTGTCTCTAGAGATGCTATCCATGTAGTTGAGGGGTCTTCTTCCTCTATTAGGATAAGGTAGTCTCAGACAGATAACATCGGAGATCTACTTGCTCTTTTCAGTCTTTTGCACGAATACAGTGGCCAGCAAAGCGTGCCTTTCGCTGGCGACAATTGTGGAAATCGGTGGAGTTGCCATAGATCTCTGCCGTTGTCCAGTGTTCTCGCCAGGATATATTTCGGACCCTTATAAGCAGCCGGGTATATGTCCCATCGAGTCGATCTTGGATATCTTTTCTCATGGTCCATGTCTTGGAACCTCCACACTAGCTATAAAGAACCCCAGTTTGGTTGATTTTCGGATATTGGACTGCCAGATTTTTCTTATCATGTCGGATGCTTGGGTTACAACAGCACATTCGACAATCGACACAAATGACACAAGGTCACATGACAAGCAGGAGTAAACATCCGGCGCACAACATCGTGCAAGCGAGACCATGTTACAAGACAGGAAAAAAGTAACTGCGCGAGAAACACGCCAAGAAAAGTTATAGCATCCGATCTTTGGGTTACGGCACAAACGGCACACGTGACAACACATGACAAGACAGGCTACAGCTAAAGAAACACTACTGCGCGCGAAGGAGGCGGGAAATTGTGGGTTATAATTCCCGATCATTTGGGTTATGAACGGCACATTCGGCACAAAGGACACCAAATGACATGGGCAACACAAGACAGAACAAACACTACTTAGTGTGCGCGAAGTGCGCATCAAACTTTCCATCATCATATATGAACGTCTGGTTTTGAAGGGCACACTCGGCACTAGTGACCAGGTGACACCACATTGGCAGTAGATAACCACACCAGTGCCCGCGAAGCGCACGAAAAAATGAGTTACAATGTCATATCTCCAGGTCATGAACAGCACATTCGGCACAAACGACAACAGATTAGTGAGATTACATGACAAGACACTAAGGATCAGCTACTACTGATCGCGCTCGGATCGGGCGAAAAACTTCTGGTTGTCATGTATAATCGTCGCAGGTTATATAGCACATCGGAACAAAGGACACCACAACGTGAAAGGCAACGATTGGCAACCCTTGAATCGACAAGTCAATTTTCAAAAGAGAAACTATTCTGGTGATATTTTCCATTGTTTTTACATTCTACTCCTAATTGTATTCGTCCGGTGTGTTCATCTTGTCCGTAGTTCCGTTTATTGCTTGGGAGTGTGTGATTTGGAGGTTAGTTATACTGTTTTTCTGATCTTCCGTCTTTCGTATTATTTGCATATAGTCTGTGTGTTGTATCCTATCGTTTTCGTGTATCTCCCCTATACGTTTTATACCGTCTTAAGCCTAAGCTTACCACTGTTACAGATCGTTGAAGCCTGCGCGTAGTGTGCGGTCTGTGCGGTAA
>JAODUJ010046249.1:0-12186 GCA_027564615.1 Psolus chitonoides | reverse complement strand
GGGGGGGATGGGGAACTGTTGATTATTCAGGGGGGAACTTGTTGGCTCTCATTGACAATATGTAAGTTCGCACCTGCCACGGATTGCCCCTGGTAAGGTTTCATAATCAGGTGGAGGGCGCTGTACAGCTATATGATGAGTCTGATGAGTAGTAGATAGTGTCACTTCCTTTCACTAGCACTCATAGCATATGTTGGCGGAAAATTACCTTGGTCATTTGAGTCATTGGGGGGGGGGATGCCGAGGGGGGCTGATTGGGAAGGGGGAACTGGGAAGAAAAATGTTAAGAACCAGCCTTAGACCGTGAAATGCATCTGATGTCGCGAACTGGACTCCTATCAACAATTTCTGGGTAAATCCCTGCTTGTGATCATTCATCAGTGTAATGTACTATGCAAATACTATGCTAATTACTTGTTATGCTATGAAATGGTGGGTGTGTATGTGAGCACATTCTTGTAGATGCATCTCCAATTCTATAATATGCAAATTTCTGAGAAAAAGTGACAAAAAAAGATTTTCACAGATGCAATATTCTTCCAGAGGTATAGGCTTGACGGGGTTTCCGCTGGAACATTGAAAAAGGGGAGTGATTGATGTTAGCTGATGTTGCCGATAGCAACAACGTCGAGATCTTGCAGTGATTGCCAAACTGGCATGGATCGAGTTGAGGTTCGTATTGTATACTGTAAACTCAGTGTAAACTCAGAGAATACTCTGCAAAATGGTCTGTGTTTGTTTCATATGAATTTATTGATTGCAAAAATCATAGCTTTGTATCCAAAACAGTCAATATTTGTTCACCCATAAATGGAAGGTGAGGATTATCCCCTCCTTTATTTCAGAAGGGGGGGGGGATCTCTCCTTTAGTCGGAAACCCTGCATGAGGAACTACTATGCAGTAAATAGTTGCTTGTGAAATTATAAGGCTTTATAAACAATATGACTTCTTCTTGTCGATCTGATGGCAGATGTTTTTTCACAACATCGACCTATCCAATGTTTTTTGGGGGCATTTTTTCATTGAAATATCATAAATGCTCCCGATATTTAAACAGAAACAAGGTATATTGGAATAAAATCCTTTCAACAACTGCTTCTTATCCCGTTGCTTTCTGAAAAATTTATTGGGATTATCACTTTTTTATGTGAAATAGGCTCAACAAAATGTAAAAATGCAATGTAAACATCAGTGAAAAAACGGGAATGTTTTATGAGTTCCACCCCGATCAAATGTTTTTCCGATAGTACAAAACATTGGCTGATCCAATGTCCGATCTCCAATGTTGACTATATAGTTTCATTATTTAAAGCTGCAATTCCTCTTGAGATGAACCATTTGATAAAATACCAAGATAAAATTGTTCTTGCTTTTCAAATGATATTTGGCAAGTCTTTTAATTTCTACTCACTTGAACAAATTTTAAAATATCAATTCTGAAAAGGTAGAGTTGCTGGTCATCTGGCAACCATGAATTTTGTTTAATCTAAATAAAGCTATCATCCACAGTGACATTAACTTCAGTTATTATAGACCAGTGATTCTCAAACGTTGCCCTTAGGGCTGCATGTGCCTCTCGAGCCCTCTCGGTGCGGCCTCTGAACTGATTTTACGTTAAAAAGTCATATTCATATAATTGATATATAATAATATAATGAAATTTGGATATTTTAGCATCAAATGTGCCACCATTTTGCATCCACAGGCCTTTAGATTTGAAAAAAATCCAAATGGGAGGACACTTCTCCCCTTAGACCCTCTCCCAGGATGGCAATTACCACCAAAATTCTTCCCTGATTTTAATCCCCTGATATTTTTGGAATGCAGCCCTGGACAGCCCTGCTTGTCTATTTGGCCCTGATCCTTAAAAAGGTTGAGAATCACTGGTATAGACAAATCAATGCATTAGTATTAGTGCCTATTGTTTCCTTATATTTCCTGATAATATTATAATTATATACTTCTCCACTTTGTATATTTCTGGCTGTGTTGTGTCCATTTTGCTACAGGTTTTATCCATCTTTTTTTCATAATAGCTGTAGAAATAGTATTTTTAGGAGTTCATTACTCATTGTATGATCCTCTATATATAAAGTTGTTTGTTCCAAATCTCAAATTTTTGGATAAATATCTGTACATTCTTGCAACAAACAATAGTGGTTCCCCGTGTAAATAATTGCTATGGTTCATTCTGCATATTTTGGACGTCTCTGTATTTTTCTGTCAGTCTCCATTTTGTTTGTCCAAGGTGCTTTCTATGTTTTTATAATTATATGTGCTTCAAAATACTTGTAATATTTGTATTTTTGAGCCATGGATTTGAAGTTTTATGTGAAGTCCTGGATAGTTTTCAGATCCTGGAAAAGTATATTGTTTGAAAAGTTGTCAGAAATTGTTACTTTAGGTATCCTTTTCAACCAAATTGACTTTCCTAAAATTGCAGCAGTCATACTGGGTAAACGCCAAGCCTTACATTAGACTGGTGCCGGGCGATTTCCACCCCAGCCAGGGTACTCGAGACTTAGCACCTGCTTTTTGCCTCCAAAGTAAACGGCCAGGCGACATCTAATTTTCGTACACAACGCCTGTCGTTTCCCCAACTTTTTCATATCCAAAAGGTTAGTGTTTGAATTAGTGAGTCAGAAAATGATTCCTGGTCTTGGAAAAATGGCTCTTGGTTCTGACAAAATCCACAGGACCTGGCGCTAAAAGTGGATCGAACTGGCTCCTGGTCTTCGCCCGCTAAATGTAAGGCTTGCTAAACACCTAGACATACACAGTGACTTGCCATAGACTGCGTGGCCAGGTGGTTAGAGAATCGGCCATGCAGCCTGGAGGTCCGACTTCGGGTAGGGTCATACCAAAGATTGAAAACGTTGTGTGCTTGGTGCTCAGCATTGAACAATGGAGTAGAGACAAACGGGTGTGTAACTCGCGAGGATTTCATATGTGTGCTAGTACCTGCTGCCATCTTGTATGTTTGGTGCTCAGCATTGAACATGGAGTGGGGAGAAATGGGCGTGGAACTCGTGAGGATCTCACCTGTGTGCTATACTTGTACATACTGCCATCTTGTTTGCTCAGCATTGAACAATGAAGTACAGACAAACAGGTGTGGGACTTGAGAGGATCTCAACTGTGTGCTAGTACTGGTACCTACTACCATCTTGTATGCTTCGTGCTCAGCATTGAACAATTGAGTAGAGACAAACAGGCGTAGGACTTGAGAGGATCTCCTGTTTGCTAGTACTGGTCCTGCTGCTATCGTGTATACTTGGTCCTCAGCATTGAACAATTGAGTAAAGATTAACGGGTGTGTGGCTCGTAAGGATCTCACATGTGTGCTAGTACTGGTACCTACTGCCATCTGGTATGCTTCGTGCTCAGCATTGAACATGTAGTAGGGACAAACAGGTGTGAGACTTGTGTGGATCTCACCTGTGTGTTAGTACTGGTACCAACTGCCATCTTGTATGTTTGGTGCTCAGCATTGCACAATAGAGTAGGAGGGCCAAGCGGGTGTTTGACTCATGAGAAGCTCACCTCTGTGCTAGTGTTCCAACTTATTTACTTTTTGGGAACACCAAGGTGTCACACCACCCTACTATATGTGATGCACCATGGCAGATCCGGTGGTATGTAGGCAAGTACACAATCGAGCTCCATCCAACTCAATCCGAAAACTAATATTTAAAATAATTAGGATGGTCATTATATCCTTTATTTTGGTACCAAAATAAAGCTTAAAATTAACCCTTTCCATTGGTGCTAAAAACAATATGGCCTCATCATTAAATGCTGTGTTGAAATCGTTGGTGCCTCTCTCGTAAATAATTGTAAGTGTGCGTGTGTGGAACCACATTGGACGGGATGGGCTGCCACTGCATAGCCGCCTCTTTGAGATCCTCCAATTCTTGAGGTCATCAATCCAGCTGGCCTATGGACATCCTCGCATGCGCCGGCTGCCTGCAGGCATCTCATCATTCACAACTGCAGCGGCCAAACCGCCTTGCCTGGTGACAAACCACTTATCTGTTATGTTATATATGGGTGTGTTGTTTAGTGAACTTAGGTTCTCCCAAGAAGGCCTATTTCAGATTGAAAGTTACAATTGAAGGGTTTCGCTCAAGTGTTCATATTTTAAATGGTACATAATTCATACCATTGTCATTGGTGATATTACAATCACTGTTTGTCTGGTTGTATATATATAAACATTCCTCATTGTATGTAGACGTGTATCAGTTAGTGAACATATTAGAGGTTGTATGACAGGGTTCAAACTCTTTCACCTTGAAGAACTAAGTGGCTTATAACTAATTATGCAGTGCCTTTCATTGCCGAACTGTGATCACTGGCATTTATCATATATGTGGCTGTTTGGAACTTTTGTATTGGTTTCTTCCACTTTGCTCATAGTTTGTCTTTCTCAACAAAATTTCCTATTATCAATTTTATGTTCCCTCAACTTAGGCCCCCCCGTGAACCTGTAGAATAATGAACTTGACCAAATGTAATTCAGGATGAATTTACCACCAAAACAATATATGTCATGGGTGATTATTATATGAATAATGAATGTTTGTGAGTTCAACAGTACACATATTTTCATGAGTTGAAAGATTGAACGTTCCATTCAATGAGGTGAAGCCCAGTTGAATGGAATGTTCAACCTTTCAACAAATGAAAATATTTGTGTCATTTGGTTGGAGGATAATGGAGAATATTAACAAATAAGCCGTACTTACGGCAGCGTGCAGTAATACGGATCGAATAGTGCTAAAAATGCATGGTGAATAGTACCAAAAATGCACAATTTATGACGTGGGCATTGAATAGTATATTTATTGAATGTCAGGTGACCAACAATCCTCCAATCAAATGAGGAGGATTTATTGAGGTGTTATATAATACAAACTAATCTTCAACAAAATTAGATTATTCTCCACCATAGAAATAAAACATGGAGAATGACATCAATCACAGTACAGTGAAGCCAGCATAATAATCCTGTGATAGTAAACCACTATGAAATTGTAACCTATACGTATTCAAATATACGAAAAGAAACATTTGACCCCTAAAATATTTTTTGTTAGTTCAATGTTAAAGTTATTTGCTATTATTTTGCTTTAAGTTTGAGACCACCTTGAGCCAAAACTAATCATGCCATGTATATGATATTTCTCAAGAGAGACAACACTGTTCAAAGTAAAAACCATTCCATGCAGCCCCTTACTTTATATGATTTTTGTATTTTTTGTTCAAAGATATATATGTATATTATATTAGCGTTAATTTGTTTCCATATAAGTTGATTACCATTCCTCATCATAAGTATGTTCATTATTTTATTGCTATGTTTTTCCCATATAAGGACATAAAACAGGCCCCCGCTATTACCAGTTATTGCAACTGGATAATGAGCGTGTTGTTATTGTAGATTAGCTTGTTATCATAGAAAACATGAAATGTTTCTCATAGTGGTAATAATTGGTTTTAAATATTTCAATTTTGAAAAGTAATTTTACTGAATAAATTGTTGTGGATGTCATTAGGCATATTCACTGTGATGAATTATTTCCATATTTTCGTGAACAAATATTAGGACCAAATTTTAATGGATTTTCTCCTTGGGAATGGTTTGTTCCTAATGTGCATTTTCCACCATATTGGTAGTGTCATGTTTGTTTAATATGCTGCTATTATTTAGCAGAACATAATTCAGATTTAGTTACAAAGTACCATATTTCACAAGTGTCTATATAATTAACCTTATACAGAATGAGTTGAGAGTAAATTATGATGGAATCAAATTATTTCAACGGAATAGTAAATGCAGTGGTAGGTTTGTTGTAGATTTAGATGGAAATATACAAGGTAAGTTGTAGTATATTTGAGTACAACTTGAGTACACTACTTGTAGGCCCAATTCTCCCAACCAAGATCTGCTATTAAACTGCAGTAATGGTCAGCTAAATCAGTGGTATGTTGCTCATTGACCAATAATGACCAGTTCAATTCCTGGGTGTGAGAGATGTAGGCATACCACTTTAAGAATGCCACAATATTGGACGTAAAAATTGTTTTTTAGAATTTAATATGGTGCCTAGCCTTAATCTCCCTTTAACAAAACTGATCAAATAGCGATAATCTGGTCTTTATCTGTGTTTTTGGCACGTCGGTGTATGTAAAAACAGACTACCACATTACATATATGGAGAAAACACAGCCTTTACTTGGGTTCCGTATTTCCCGTTGATTTGAACATAGCCTAAAACATTGCACAAACCGAGAAATCGCAGCCTTTATTAATTTACACCAGTAGCCTAACACAAGTACATATTGCAGAATACCCTATCCTACACTAGAGTTCCACATTTCCTGTTCACACTAATGTATATAAACATACATGTTCATATAAACGTTATATACTGGAGATCACCTCATTGCAGAATTATGTCAAGTTGAGATTTCTGTGGTGTCTTGTTACAGAATCAATAATGAAGGGTGGCATCATGACATGCCATTATTCAGGTCCAGTATTAAGCTCATCCTATTGTTTTATTTAAAGCCAAAACACCACTACCAGTGTGTAGTGAATGGTGTAGTGTAGTGACCGCTTTCACCCCAGCAGGCCGGGTTCAAATCCGGCTCGGGCTAGATGCTAACTCGTTAAAAGCTGTTCTGCAGTTGTTGATGGTTTTGCAATTTCGGTTTCGTTGTAATGGGGCAGCGATTGGCTTCTGGGAATAAGGTTCATTGGATTCATTCGGCACAGCTTCTCTGCAGTGATGACGGACAAGTTGCTGCCACCTCTCTCGGCATTTAGGAAAGTGGCTAAAAGCTGAGGGTTCACTCACGTCCTTCGGACGTTAAATGTCGGTCCCCGGATTGTACAGGCCTGCCGCATTACTACTCTCTGAACACTAGTCAAGAAGAGAAGGTTAATGCCGGTGTTCATCCATGATCATGCATCATTTTGGTGGATATGTGCGCATTATAAATCGCTATTATTATTATATTATTATTATTCAGGGTTCCTAGATGAGTGAGCCACAATGGCTTCCTGAACCCGTAAAATTTGAAACTTCTTAAACCTAGAACAAAAGTGGTGCTCCATGCATCTGTGATTATTGTTGGTGGGAATTGATTTACCATTTGTGTATTGTATGTGTGAAATGCATTTTATCAATTAGTTAAGTCTTGTAAGAAGGATATAGCAGAAATATGTTTTGTATAGTGATTAGTATTTTATTTCGATATCAATAAAATTGGTTGCTGTGTAAAAATAAGTTTAAATAATGTTGACTGAAATAAATTTTGGAATACACATCTACTAATTGGCTGTTTTCATTCCTCATTTTGTATTTTCTAGCACTCCTACATTCCTTACCATTCATGCAATCTCCAAGCAGTATTAGTTAGTCTCTAGAAAATGTGTCTGTCTCCCACCCCACCTCCACACAGATGTTGGAAAATTTGCTATTTTTCAATGGAAAGTCTTGATATTTACCCCATAAGTTTGATTTTTTTCATCTCGAGGAATATATACAGTCAAGCTGATTGTGCGACATTGTGCGACGCTTTGCTTGTTAACACGATAAGTCAACCACCATGCCTAGTTGATACTTCTATTTCATACACGACCCCTATTGTTTTTTGGGGAGATCAAACAAACAAAGGTTAAACACTAAAAACCTTGTAAACCTTGTAAATCGACCATGCTTGGTCAGATCCAAGTTCAAACTCAGTATGTATGATTCTCATAATGATGAGTACATGGTCCCTGTTGAGTTTGAGGTCATTTGAGCTTAAACTATGAAGTCACACGTGTCTGTATGTTTGTGTGTCTGTGAGTGTGACAAAGCTTGTAAACACGATAACTGAACGGTGCTTTCCATAGGTCAAAGTTCATCTGAGGTCAATAGAGGTCAAACACTGAAAACCTTGTAAATACCATAACTTGATAAGGAAAATTTCAATTAGGCTCATACCCAAATTGGTATGTATGTCCCTCATAGTGAGAGTACATGATCCCTATTGTTTTCGGTACAGGTCAAAGGTCATCTGAGGTCAAAAACTGAAATCTTTGTAAATGCCATAGCTTGATAGAGCGAGCTTCAATTAAGCTCATACTTGGTATGTGTGTTCACCAATGTAGTTCGCTGTTAACCTGTGCCGCTCCATCGATTAAGTTATCATGTTTATACAAAATAGTAATGTCATCAGCAAACATTGTAAAATTCAATATTTTTGATGATTCAGTTATATCAGCCCTAAAATAGACCCCTGTGGAACCCCACAACCAACATTTTGTGAACCAGAACTGATTGAACTGACACTTACATATTGGGAGCGATGTGTCAAATAGACGATGTATGGTAAAAAATGGCGCAATATTGATGCAGCCTTGCGACACTAACAAACCGCCTAGTTGGAGATCGGGTTGATGCGAAGAAAGCACTATTATGGTTTATGTTACTCTAACTAGAGATCACTGTGTCAACAAGACGATTATGGTCAGTGCGTTGTACATGTTCACAGTATGACCGAATGGAGGGTGCTCTTCGTGGAAACTTTTTCGTATCCATGCTAGCTTCGACTGTACATACAGGGGTAGTGTTATATTGCCAGGCCTTGGCCCATGTAGCCTGATTCATGGTTTAAAATCATTCAGCCGCTAGAATCCACATTATCATTAAAACACATGAACCCTTACACACAGACTTGTAGTGAGTAAACCTTTGATTGTACTCGTACTCATGAACTTTGGCAATTAATTCTGTATTAATACCAGTGCAAAGTGTTGTACTCGTACTACTCATAGTCTGGGCCATGTACTCCTACATGCGACCTACAGTTCTGTCTTATACCCATACACATTCCTCTCTACCCACACAACATGTCTGCTTCCATGTGTGCCAGTGTGCTTGTAATCAACGGTTTAAACCAGCCAGCCAAACTAAAAGTTTTTGGAAATAGGCCTATAACAGGTTCAATAACTACAGGAAAACAGCGGTACTGTATCCATTCTCAATAATAATAATAAAGTTGGGAGATTTGCTGTGGGTGTGGTTAATGTCCACCCCCCCCCTTAGACCAGTGGTTGTCAACCGGGGGAAAGTTTTCCCTACAGGAACTTTTCCCCTGGGGAAAATTTTGGTTATTCAGAAGAGGACTGGTTGTCTCTTGTTAACAATAAGTAAGTCTGCACCTACTGTGGATTACCACCTGGTAAAGTTTCATAACCTGATAGAGGGTGCTGTACAGTTATATGATGAGTCAGATGAGTAGTACATAGTGTCACTTCCTTTCACCAGCGCTCATGGCGTACTTTGGTGGAATATTACCTTGGTTATTAGAGTTGTTGGGGGGAAATGCCGAGGGGGGCTGATTGGAAAGAGGGAACTGAGACGAAAAATGTTAAGAACCACCGTCTTAGACTGTGAAACCATCTCATGTTGCCATCTGGACTCTCTATCAACAAGTTCCGGCTAAAATCTCTACATGTGATCATTCTTTAGTGTAATGTACCATGCTAATACTATGTTGATTACTGTGTAAGTAATACTATTAAATGGTGGGTGTGTATGTGAGCCCATCTTTGTGGATACATCTCCAGTTCTATAATATGCAAATTTCTGAGAAAAAGTGACAAGAAAGGTTTTGGCAGATGCAATATTCTTTTCGAGAGGTATAGGCATGAGGAACTACTATGTAGGAAATGGTTGCTTGTGAAATTATAGGGCTCCATGAACGATATGCCTTTTTGTTGCCGATCCGATGGCAGATGTTTTTCGCATCGGCCGATCCAATATTTTTGGGGCATTTTTTTTCTTGAAAATATAAATGTCCCAATATTGCTTAAATGTTCCCGATATTTTTGACCAGGATCAGGTATATTGGATCCAAATGCTTTCAACAACTGCTTCTTATCCTTTCAGTTTCTGAAAAATTTAATGGGATTATGAATTTTCTTCTGTGAAATAGGCTCAACAACAGAAAAAATGTGAACAGCAGTAAAAACCGGTGAATGTTTGATGAGTTTCACGCCGATCCGATGTTTTTCAGATAGTAAAAAACGTTGGCCGAACGGACGTACCATCATTGTTTGACCCCTAATTCTAATCCTCCCGCCCTTTTTTTGTCTCACAATACACGACACGCCCCAACATTTTTTCTTAGCTGATACCAGTATACTGGTGTGAGTTATTGTCATAGTGCTACATCTGTCTATCTATCTATCTATCTATGTATCACTCTATCTGTCAACAATTGACTTCAAAGTTACCCCATGCATACATACTTTGACCGATTTTGATGAAATTTGGGCACAAGGATGAATGAATAATAATGGGTCATCAGTGGTGGTCAGAGATTTTTGGTCATCTAGTGGTCAGTTGGGGTCATTTTATGAAAACATGCAAAAGCTTCTTCTACCGATTTAATGGTACAGTGTTGAGTTTTTGTCATAACTATACTTGGGTAGTCCTTCCTTCGGGGTGTTAAGGAATTTGAAGTCAACAGTTATCTAGTGGTCATATGGGGTCATTTTATAAAAATTGCCAAAGTGCATATTCTACAGCTTTCATGGTAGAATGTTTTCGGTTTGTCGTAATTAGACTTGGATAGTGCTTCAATCAGGGTGTTCAGAGATTTGAGGTCCCTGGTCATCTAGGGGTCATTTTATGAAAAGGGCTGAAATGTTTCTTCTACTACAGTTTTCATGGTACAATGTTGGGGGTTGGTCATAATTAGACTTGGGTAGTGCTTCATGTGGGGTGTTGAGGAATTTGGGTAAAATGGTCATCTGGGGAGCTGAGGTCTTCTAGTGGTCATTGAGGGCCAAAGTTGTGCCGTGCATACATGCTTTGATAGATTTTGATGAAAGTTGGACACAGTGATAGATGGGTGATGCATCATCATTGGTTGAGATTTGGGGTCAACGGTCATCTAGTGGTCATTTTATGAAAACATTTTCTAACATTTGATGTCTACTTTTCTGTTGATGTTGTATATCAGATAGTACACCTAAGAAAAAACCTAGTCATATACTTTCATGTTGGTTTCAATCAATGAAACTTTCCAGTCAAACATTCGACTTGTAATGATCAGATATCATTAAAAAGAATGGGCAACCTGATTTGCATAATTACAGTATAATTAACTTAAATGTTCATTCGGATATATGCTACCTTTCTTGAAATATTTCACTTTTAACATAAATGTTATGATTTTGAAATTTTCAGCAGAGCAGTCACTGCTAAAATATAGTAAAATTTTAAATTTCTCAAATTGTTGTGATAATAAATGCATGCATTTTATTCCAACTCATTTTGGTTCTGGATCTCCTTAGGGTTGCCAGTTTTCCATGACACCAAAATATAACGGATGTGCTGGCTACAATTGGTGAAAATCTCCCAAGTTGTAATGTTGACAGTATAGTTTTATTATGTATAGCTGCAATTCCTCTCGACTGACAGACCATGGGGATGAACCATTTGATAAAATTCCAAGATAAAAGATAAAACTGTTGTTGTTTTTCAAATGATATTTGGCCTGTCTTTTAAATTTTTACTCACTGAACAAATTTAAAAATATCGAATTTAGTAGAATGCTCACCTGGCAACCCTGAATTTCGTTTCATCTAAATAAAGCTGTCATCAACAGTGACATTAACTTCAGTTAGTATAGACCAGTGATTATTAATCATAATCATATAATTAATATATAATATAATGAAATTAGGATATTTTAGCATCAAATGTGCAAACATTTGCATCTACAGGCCATTTAGATTTGATAAAAATCCAAATGGGAGGAGGGACACCCTTCACCTTAGACCCCTCCCTCCCCCAGGACGGCAATTACCACCAACACAGAATTTCAGGCAAATTTATGGAGAAGGAAAAAATTCTCAAAAATAGGCCCAAATTCCACATTTTTTTCACTTTCTTCTCAAACCTTGATAAATTGATGCAGAACACATCCACTAACCCTAACCGAGGTATTTTAGGCCCTAAAAATAACTGTTGGCGTTTCTATGGGGTTTACTGTTGAACCTTTTTTATTTTTTTTATCAGGCATTAGTGTGTGTACCAGTTATGCGAAATTACGTATTGCGCTAATACAAACAAACCAAAACATGTAGTGATTTTTTTCTTCAAAATAGCCCTACACCT
>JAODUJ010046140.1:0-12187 GCA_027564615.1 Psolus chitonoides | reverse complement strand
ATTGAAAATGGTTTAGTTGATATCCCCAGTAACCCGCACCTCACCCCTGTTATCCGGAGGGGCCTACGTCGTCCTAACACTTCTAATTACCGAATTCCATATGGACGTTTGAATGTTTATAAGGAGTCACGCACCATCAAGGAATGGAACACTCTGCCCGAACAGACTATACAGGCTCAAAATATTGAGAGCTTTAGAGCCCAGTGCACAAATTGTACATAATTTTATCCTTCCCCCGCACAAGCCTGGCTTTTATGCTCTTTGTTGAGCCCAGCCAGTTTTCGAGCAGAAGCAGAAGCAGAAAGTCAGTCCTTTCTCTCTCCATTGATCTCTGCTCCAAGACACACTGTCCTTTGGTTTGTCACAGTGGCCCAATCCTTTTTGTTGTTTTCAATGGCTGTTTTATTTATTGTCTACTAGTACTGTACTACTGGCTGCTCACTTCAAACAGGTCTCTAGCAAGCCTAGTTCTACCAACCAAGACAAAATAGCAGATTATTTTGACAACATGAATGATGAAAGTGATAGTGATGCCACGGAGAATTTAGTATTTGAACAGGTTAATATACTAATAATAGGCAATCCTCTAATAATATATATAGCCTCAACTATGCTAGGCCCTTGCCTATAGAATACTTAACTAACTTAGGTTAGAGTTTCGAGTGTTCGACTTAACCCGCTAACGTTAGGCTAAGTTAGGCCTAGGGTCACTGCGGGTATTGTCGTACTGTTGGAGATCTGACCCCGTGACCTCAATTATGTATATTTTCAAACACATCAAATCTCAATTTAGACGAATTTGTGGCAATCCTATGTTTTAGCCGGTTTCATTATTTCCCAATTTCTTGTCGGGCGAAGTTATCCCCATACAAAACCTACTGCATTTAGCGGGCTAAATTATCGATGATGTCTACTCAAATGTTTTAGCCGGTTGATCTTCCCCAGTTGGCATATCATTCCATGATTGGTCGATTATCCCAAGGTTCAATTATTCCCAGGGTTCGATGTTCCCAGGGTTGATGGTCCCAGGGTTCAATGTTCCAAAACAACATAGACCATATACTCGCTATGAACGATCCACCATCCAAGTATGGGAATGATCGGACCTCGCGTCATTGGCTTAGACTTAGAGTGATTACAAGCAATTCTCAGCGAAATCACATTTGGCTATATGCTGGGAGTTTCACTCACGTCCGTCGGATGGGGAGTAAAATGTTGGTCCCGGGAGCAGGAGAGGCGTACGCCAGTTGTTACACTCTGAGCACTATTCGAAAAGAGAAGGCGAGCTATCGCCGGTGTTCATCCATGATCATAATTGTGTCCCTCGGGATGGTGAGAGAATGTCCTTCATTGGATGTGTCACCGTAATACGAAAGAAGAAGATCAAGTTTGTACTTGATTATGTGGTTTGTGTGATATGCAGTATTTCCAGTGATCTTATACAACCTTTCAGCCATTTTGCAAGCAAGGAATCACTAAGCCTTTCTGGTTACTCGATATAAACTCAGTAAACTCCTCTAAGCTGAGTTATGATGCTATCTGACGCTTCCAGTGATGACAATCGTACTCTTTACGGTGTATCTTTTAGATGTTCAAACACTTTCAACGTGTGTGTGGAGAAATGAGTCATTAGAGTCAGTGGCGTAAGGTTGGCCCAAAGGGCCCCGGCCCAAAGGGCCCCGATGCAGGGGGTCCAGGGGCCGCAAATGACCACCTGGAGGTGGTCCAGGGGTCGAAGCCCCTAGAGTTCAGAGGTTTTGGGCACTCTAAAGGTCATTTACATTGATTTTAAGAGACCTATGTTAATCATTAATATATGCATCAATATGTATTTTGTACTATGTTAAAATGCATCAAACTAAATGTTTTGTAGCCTCATAGAGGCCAAAATATCATATTAGGTGTGTTTTCTTGCTCTGCAGCTGGGGCCGGGGGCCCCCTTTGGATTTGGGGCCTCCGGCTCAGCAGGGTCCGAGCCCATTGTAGTTACGCCAATAATTAGAGTATAGGCCAGTTTCTCTTTCTACACGTTTAGCAGTCGAAAACCAATTAAATTAATGGAAACGGTGAAATATCACTGCTGTATGCCATGAAAAACACCACGCTAAGCTCTGGGACCAATAACAGTACGTGTCCCACATTTGAAATACAACTACGAATGTATGTTAAATTTTCTCACCGTGATGGGGGCCTACTATTAACGTTATTGCCTTATTTTCCCCACCAGGCATTGGCTTTGGTTTTGCGAGTCTGTCGTCGTATCTTGTATTACAAGGTTATTTCAACAATCAGGAGTTACCGAATGTAATCTCTTTTGTGATGCTGTTCGAATTTGTCGGAGTGGTCACTCTACCACCTGTTCTTCAGTACTTCCACAGCAAATACGGCCTCCGTAGTTCCCTATTACTATTCGGGGCGCTCAACTTGAATAATGTACTTTGTGGTGTTGCCACCAGAGAAACAAATTATGATAATGGACCCAAAGGAGTTGACGCTGAGACCAAATATGGGGACGAGCAAGATTATGAAGAAATCGAAATGACGAATGCTGAGGCAACAAATGATTCATATTGGAAAGACATTTATGTGAAATATTCATCCTTATTTGTGCACAAAAACGTGAAAACCCTTATGGTTATGGAATTTATTACTTACTTTGTATTCGTGTCATGGGCGTTATTTTTGGTATCACTTGGTCGGCATGCAGGTCTCTCTGAAGATAATGCAGTACTTTTGTCTACTGCTGGTGGTATAGGGGGTTTCTGTGGTAGGATCATAGCATTAGGTCTCACGAAATTTGAAAAAGCCAATGCAATTACTTGCGGGCTTCTACCAGGTCTACTCACAGGATTTTCACTCCTTACGTTAATTTTCATTCAAGATGTTTTCTTAATGATGCTTGCTGTTTTTTTGAGTGGCTTCGGCCAAGGGGTCATAAGTTCCGGTATGTTTTCTTTGGCAGTTAACTATGTCTGCAGATTTCACTACAAAATATTAATCGCTGTGGAGCTCGTCTTCAATGGAACTGCCATGCAATTATCCGGGATCACATCTGGTAAGTATGTTAGTTTGTTTATGAAACTGAACAGCTCACACCTGTTTACTACATCATGTATTAACAACTAATGACCCACTATCAAAGAATGCATTTATACATATGATCAATGTAAACAATTCAATTTATAGGCATTTTATCAACTCCATGCAATTCCCCGAAATGATTTCTAGAAGTCTAGTTTACATTTGATCACCAATCCGTAAACAATGTAAACGAAGAACTACTCGAGTATCATTATGATAAACCCTTTTAAAATGTAAATTAAAACATTTCGAGTTTTCCTAAAATGACCCCATATGACCCCTAGATGACGTTTTACTCCAAATCCCTGAACATCCCGGAAAATACACGTGTAGCATTAAGACGAACCTTCAACATTGTATATACACGGTAGAAGTCTTCACATGAAAATGTCACAATCGACCCCTTTATGACCCTTAGCGCATGATTTCTTGACACCCTGATAGAAGCATGCACACCAGCATCAACATTCAGTCAACACAGGTCAACACTGACAACTTCCTAAACATCACCCCGTCATATCCCATCATCCCAATTCTCTATTCCAGTATGTCGAGGCCAGCTGACCATTTCTATCGTCACCAAGAAGAAGCCGCAAGTAGATTTCCGTGCTGAGATTACAAACATAGATCATCAGATACCCGGTACAAAACATATGTACAGGCCTAAAGTAATTTGGACAACATGTATTATCGGTTCTAAATTAAGACTAGCAAACTTTATCGTCATCTCTATCATTCTTTATGTTTGTGAAATATCCCTCAAAGCTGAACTCCAAATGCGTATCCAGGCCCCGAAAATGAAAGACCTCCTGGTCATTGCAACGAACAGAAATATGGAATGGTACATTGACATATGCAATTCGTATGTCAAGAAACATTTTGCATGGGACAATGACATGAATGAGAACAAGGGCTAGACAGCTTGACAATGATATGGCCAGATGGTTGGGTATTATTTGAAAATTGACAGGCTAGTGAGGCGGTAGAGAATCGATACGGTCTAGGTGGAAGTCAAAATTTGATGTTGTGAGGTTAAAGAAATGTAGCTACACCAATAATAGCGATCCTTTAACAGAGATTCAGTGCCAGATGAGAACTTACAGGGCAAACAACACATGCGAAGGTCTTCTAGGCAGTACATTTATGTAAGCCTACAATGTATTATAATAGAAGTGCTAGTGCATTAACAGTTTTGATTGGTGTAATGATAGAGGTTGTTATCTGTTGTCATCATTTCTTACCAAGTTGCCAATATTTTATCAGTATGGTGTACGCGATCACGTGGATAAGTTCTCAGTAGGCCTGAATATACAGTACTCACTACCCCACCACCTTGAACAGAGGTACTATGATGAAATCCCAAAATTCTATTGAGTAATAACATCGCTTTCCACTGCAGTGAGATTTATAAATCTACAATATACATTATAGGTTGACTGGACAAATCACCTTCACTATCGGTGCTATAGGCAGATAGGTTAATAGAACTTAATGCAATACAAAGTTTCAGCAGGTCAATCAAATGGTCAACAAAGTACTTTCGTAACCTGCCATCTGAATGATCTGATGATCTTACCACAAATGACCAGAACTGGAAATTAGGTATATAGCAATTAGGCTGTGGTATTGTCTATAGCAGTTAACTAATTGTAATGATGATGTTTTGCATCTAAAATAACTCTAATTAGTAGACACAGAAGCCAATACAATCTTCAGAAAGATGTGTTATATATTAAAAGTCGGCCATTTAGAAATTGACAATGGTTACCAAATATAACGGTTAAAAAGATTAATAATATGTTTATAAAAACTCAACTTTATAAAAAATAAGTAGTGGTTATTCCTAATTTGGTCTGTGAAATTAACATTATAAAATGCTAGAGGTTTTGATCATGTCGGCCATTTTGACAGCCAAATATGGAAACGGGTAAGCCAATATCATTGCTTGGGTTCATTCAATAGCAATAAAATCGTAAGTATACCATTGATTAGAACTTCATATTATTGACAAGAGGTAAGTTATTGAGCAAATCAGAGTTGAAATAATGAGGATTTTGTATAACGGCGGCCATTTTGGATTTGAAACCCTTACTGCAGGCGCGCTTACCCTCTATTTGTCATCGTCTACTAAAAATGCAAAATTCCGATACGTAATTATAGTTAAAAGATCGAATTGATAGCACCATTTTGCATTTAAGCCTCATTAAATTCACAAAAAATCTCAAATCTCTATCGTCAAATATTGGATACGCCACTGCCTAATGGATTTAAAAAAGGCAACCCTATCTTTCCACCTCCTTATAACATAAACATATAGAGTCAATCAGAAGTTTGCTTTTAACTTTTGACACGAACATACATAGTAGCCTCTAGTAAGACGTAATGATAAACTAGTTGTGACCTTCGAACTGACACAACGGGCGTACAACTCGTGGGGGACGTGGGGACATGCCCCTCGCATTTTTGGGGATGTGGGGGACGTAACGCAAATATCTCTCACACTTTACTGTTTCCATCAAGCATTCGTTTTATACTGTTCCTCAGAAAAAATCCCTATTATGAGTATACGTTATAGTTTAATCCCTATTTTGTTAAAAAAAATCTGACTTCATCTCAGGTCAACTTATGGGTCAAACAAGATTTTAGAAATTTGGAAGTTGGGTGTCTGCTTTAAATAAAATGACAGTAATTGTAGGGTTTCACTTTTCTTCACAACTTTTTAATATACTATTCTCTGTAGGCCTAACTATCTCTTTTTGTATTTTTTTTTGCCAGGTATCATCTTCGATGTAACGGGATCCCCAATCCTTGTATTTTTACTTCTTTCGGTTCTCTGTTTCTTGCTGGTTCCGTTATCGGTTTATTGGGCTATCCACGAGGAATCTAATCTGCAATGCGGTCAATCACAACATAAATGATTGGAGTCACTATTTCGATGTATATTGACACGTGTTTGTAGCACAACATCCGTGGGATATCAAACGACGCTATACAACCGCATTGAAAGCTATTGCGAGTCGCACTCTACCGAACATTATAATCTGCGTAGAAGCCTTGTTGCTTCATAGACTGATATTTTATTTATGTTTCGTCAACGTTAACAAGGCAGTTTTCTTTCCATTTTACCGTTAATAAAAAAGAAGGCTAGGTGCCAGTACTTCTGTATTGAATGACAAAATATCGACATAAAAGAGCTCCTCAACCGTATAATCATCAACTTATTATCGTGACTAACAATTTATTGTTGTTACGCCAAAACCAGTATATATTGTGACGCCCAATAGAGCGTCACTTAGACGCCTCTGTATATCGGGGCATCGCATGAGTGGTCTCACGGTAGAGCTGGGTGAATTACTGGGTGTTGTAATTGTTCTCGGTGGGACTGCTCTATCTACACCCCTCTGTGTACGTGGTGTAGCACCTAGTTTCATATGCTAATTAATTTCTTTTATGTTTTCTCCTTCCCTATAGCCGCCAAGCTCTCGTGACAATGGTCTGCATCCTCGTAGCCATGTGGAATGTAAAGTAACGCCAGGGACCAAGGTCTCAAGCCACTAAATGTATTTGTATAGGGCACTTGCCATTTTGTTCTCTATGAAGTACATGTTTTATATTTGTTAGCCGCTGCCCCGTGAAGTCCGTTGGTCAATACTTCGTTACGTAAGTTAATTTATTATTTTTAGGGCAAGTCCGAGTCCGTTCCATTGAAATACTGTGGGCGTATTTCCCCGTTTGCTGAATCCCTTTAAACTATATTCAAATACTACCAAATTTTAGGAGCAGGGTTTTGTCAAGTAGTTTAACATTATCTCCCCGCCCTGTGGGATTTTCTATCGTGTTTGCTGGCTTATGGATGGGATCCGTTTTGGGTTGAATGACGAATTTCCTCGAGCCAACGCCCAAGTATTGTAATTTATAGGACTCGGTTATACGTAGTGGCCCGGGCTTTGCAGGTAGGTTCTAGTATTGGTTATGTGGGCGTTATTTTTTAGGGGTGCCCGGAGTACGTAGCACATTGTTTATTGAGTTGTTATATGTTGAGTGGCTGTTTGGACTGCTTTGCCGCCCCCGAGTTAACTGGGTAACGTAGATGCTGTTTGCAGTAGTACAGGTTAATCGCCTGTATATAGTACTCTGGTATTTCGTATAACTAGGCATTAAAGCGTCGTACTATAGTTGCTGTTTGCAGTAGTACAGGTTAATTGCCTGTATATAGTACTCTGGTATTTAGTATAACTAGGTATCGGAGCGTCGTACTATAGTTGCTGTTTGCAGTAGTGAAGGTTAATTGCCTGTATATAGTACTCTGGTATTTAGTAAACTGGGTGTTGGAGCGTCATACTATAGTTGCTGTTTGCAGCAGTGCAGGTTAATTGCCTGAATATAGTACTTTGGTACTTCAGTAGTAGGGTGTAGTACTATCGTTATTGTAGATTTGGCATAAGTTCTACCGAATAATATCTTGGGTTGAGGAGCAAGGTTGTACGTGCGGTTAGCATTTTTGATCCCCAAATAATGTAATAAATTATAAGATTCCAGTCTAACCGTGTCGGCTGCGCAGTCCATTGCAGTTAACATAAATTGATAGACTATATGTGAAGGTATATCGTTTGGTTGGCCTAATTCTGTGACATTGCAGTTAACATATATTGATAGTCTATATGTCAATATATATCGTTTGGTTGACCTAATTCTGTGACATTGCAAGTAACATATATTGATAGCCTATATGTGAATATATAGTGTTTGGTTGACCCAATTCTAGGACAGTGCAGGTACATAAATTGATAGCCTATATGTGGATATGTTGTGTGACTGCCCAAATTAGTGATGCGTACGTAAGTGGCACTAGACATTTCAAACAGTGCTACATATTGAAGGTTACTGCGCTGACCTTAACAACGTGCATAATTTTGTAGACAGTTGCCCAAGGTAGGCAGCAGTTCGTAAATACATTTATGTTGACAGTGGAATTTAATTCCTCTGTTAGTGTTTCATCGGTTTTTAAGTTATTAGTATTTATCCTGACATAGGGTGGCCTCCAACTGCCCAATCGGACCTACCACCGCTCGGCCGGGATAAGTTAAGTTTCAATACCGTTGGGGGCGATACATTTTGGTGTCAGAAGTGGGATTTTTAGTTGTTCAAAGTAATTGACTATTGATTCCTTTTTATTAGACTTAATATTAGTCGTTACGCAAGGTGTACTTTGTCCACATGGCTACTGGAGGATTAGACGATTCCATGACGTTCACGGAGCTGGCGGCGGAAATTTGGAGGTTGGAGCGTGAAGCTGAGGTATAAAGAGAACACTCTTTAGATTTATATAAGTTAGATTATGATAAGACAAAGAGGGGTAAGGGTAAGTTGAGAGGACCCCACATGGAAGTAGTCAAAGGAAACATGTGGTGGGTTCTGCCGTATGTTCCAGTGTCCTGCCGTCAGGTGTGGCCCCCGCTTGTCGAAAGCCAATTATTAGGCCATATGTATTTGACGGGCAGAGTAAGTGGAAGGATTATTTGCAACATTGTTGGCATGTGCAGATATCAATGGTTGGGGCAATGTTGAAAAGGTAAGGTTTTTGGGAGCTAGGCTGAAAAGGCAGGTACATGAAGTCTATGTTGATTTGTCAACTCCATATATGCAGGATTTCAATGTATTAGTCAGAGCCTCAATCCGCATTTTGAGCCAGAGGCTTTAATTAGCGTGAGGAAGGCAGCTTTAAAATACAGGGTGGCTGCAGAGGGAGAGTCATTGACGTCACTCTGCTCGTCAATACGAAGGGACGTAGTCGATGCTTACCCCAAAGTAGATCGGCATGCGCGAGACGAGCTGGCAATGGACTATTTCATGTTAGAATTGCTGTTCGCAGGGGGGCCCCCAAAACATTGGTAGAAGCACTAAATCGGGCCTTAGATCTATAGATCGTGCAGAGGGCGTCATAAGGCCGAAGAAAGTGCTTACCGTAACTACACCGGGACAGGAAGATTTTGCCCTCAGAATGATTAAGATAGAGTCTCAGCTGGACATGTTGCAGCTACAGAATACACAAATGACTCGATTTTTGGAAACCTGGTCTTGTCCTGTGCATGTTCCAGAGGGTGGTCTACCTGCTCCTACAGGTATGACACATGTTCCAGGGCCCGCAGCTTGTAGTGAAAAGATCCGTCAAGTTGGAAGTAGTGAGGAGGGAAAGTTATATGTAGATATATCGCTAAATAATACTAGTGTTCCTTTCTTGCTAGACACTGGTTCGGAATATACTTTATTGAGTGAACGAGTGTGGAAACAGCTTGGGTTGGCGAGACTTGGTTGCTCGCTTAAAGCAACAGATACCGTTATGACAGGAGTAGGTGGCGAGCCCCTACAGGTTAAAGGCGAATGCCAATTGAATTTGAAGGTTGGTAATGTAGAAATTAAGATGCCTGTTATGATTGTTGATATTCCTACTACTGGTTTGTTGGGTATGGATTTTCTTAATCTGAATGATTGTCAATTACGGCTGGGTGACAATCCTACGTTGTATTTGGGAGCAGATCATCGTACTGTGCCATTGAACAGGACCATTCCAAGTCTTGTTTTAGGGGTATCTCTGGTGGCATATATAACCATTCCAGCAGAAAAAGGAAATAGTGGTAATGGGGAAAATGTTCTCATTGGTCAGGCATTGGTAGACATCTCTAATGATTCGGTGCCCCTGAGGATACTTAATGTCACAAGTAGTCCCCTTACGATTCCCAAGGGTACTGGTGTGGCGATAGTCACGGAGGTTGATGAGGTGGTGGGGGTAGAAACGTTATCAGTTGAAACGTTTAGTGCTCTTCCACCCGACCTAGAGGATTTTTACGATCGTAGTGGAGATGATCTGAATGACAAAGATAAGATTGTCCTCAGGAAATTTTTGCAGGAAAATAGGGACATCTTCTCATGTAAGGGTGAACCACTGGGCAGGACCGGGCTCTTCAAGCATGGTATAGAGACTGGCGATGCTCGTCCGATTCGTCTAGCTCCTAGGCGAATGCCTTATCAACGAGTGGAGGATCAGGCTGAAGTAGACAAAATGTTGAAGGAAGGGGTAATAAATCCCAACAGTGCGTGGGCTTCCCCGGTCGTTCTCGTTAAAAAGAAAGATTGTTCAATACGATTTTGTATTTATTATCGCAAAGTTATTAATATCACTAACGAAGATGCATTCCCCTTACCCAGAATAGATGACAGCTTAGATGCTCTCTCTGGGTCGCAGTAGTTTTCAACCCTGGATCTCCGGAGCGGGTACTGGCAGGTAGAGATGGACGATGCGGCCAAGGCGAAAACAGCATTTTCTATGGGATCTGGTCTGTATGAATTCAATGTAATGTCTTTTGGGTTATGTAATGCCCACGGGACCTTCCAGTGGTTGATGGAAGAGGTTTTACGGGGGCCACATTGGAAAACAGGTTTAATATACATTGATGATATCATTATCTATGCTAAGATCCTAGGAGAGCATATGATCAGACTTGATGAGGTTATGACAAGCCTACGGGGCGCCGGTCTCAAGCTAAAACTCTCGAAGTGTGAGTTGATAACGAGGAAGGTAAATTATTTGGGATTTGTAGTATCTAATAGGGGTGGAAGCAGACCCCGAGAAAATAGGGCGGTGGTTGACTGGCCGACTCCAACCAATGTCAAACAGCTACAAGGTTTCCTTGGTTTGTGTTCCTATTATTGAAAATTGTGTGGGCCATTTCGCAGAGATAGCGACCCCCCTGCATGCACTTACCCGGAAAGGAGAAAAGTTTGTTTGGAAAAATGAGTGCGAAGATCGGTTTCGGCTCCTAAAGTTTGAATTGGTATCTGCCCCTGTTCTAGCATATCCTAATTTCGAAGAGATGTTCATATTGGACACTGATGGGAGTGATCGAGCGGTGGGGGCCGCCTTCTCGCAGAAGGTTGATGGTGAGGAGCACCCTGTCGCATATGCTAGTAGGACATTGAGTAACAGTGGAAGAAAGTATGATGTTACTAGAAAAGAGCTGCTTGCGGTTGTTACCTTCGTAAAATATTTCCGTCCTTATCTTCATGGTAACAGATTTCACCTCAGAACAGACCACGGGTCGCTGAGATGGCTATATAACTTCAAATCCCCCCAGGGTCAGGTGGCGAGGTGGATCGAGACCTTGATTACCTACGATTTCGAGACAAGACCTGGTAGGGTGCATGCTAATGCCGATGCATTATCTAGAATAGAATCGGCAGTATCAAATGATGACCCAGAAACTGGCGCTATTTTGCGCTTGAAGGAGGCGGGTGATCCCCGGCCAGACTGGAGAGATGTTAGTGGGATGAGTAGGGCGGTGAAAGCCTATTGGTATCAATGGGACTTGTTTCATGTTAGGGAAGGGGTACTTTTTAGGTTATGGGTTTCAGACTCTGGAGAGCGAAACGCTTATTAATTGGTGGTTCCCCAGAGTTTGAAGAAGTGACATACTTTACGAGCTGCATAATTCACCTACTGGGGGTCATTTAGGGCGAAAGAAAACTAGGGCCAAAGTACGAGCAAGGTATTATTAGTATTCCATGAGGGGAGACATCGAGGATTGGTGTCGTAGATGTGAATTATGTTCACGTCGGAAACCGCCCAGATAGTTAAGGTGGGAGAGCCAATACAACGTGTGGCGATTGATGTCCTAGGTCCTTTACCCGAGACTTACAACGGGATCAAGTACATATTATTTTACAAAGTGGACGGAAGCTTATCCCATTCCTAATCAGGAGGCCAAAACTGTAGCTTCTGAATTGGTTGCTAATTTTATTGCTACATTTGGAGTACCGCAGATCATACACTCTGACCAGGGTTCCAATTTTGAATCTGAACTGTTTAGTGAATTATGTAAATGTCTGGGGATTCATAAAACCGGAACCACGGCGTATCGACCTCAGTCTGATGGGTTAGTAGAAAGATTTAATAGGACATTAGAACAGATGATCAGTATTTATGTGCATGAGAATCAAAGAAATTGAGATGTTCATGTTCATATACTATTAATGGCGTATCGTTTAGGTTTGCAGGAGACCACTGGATTTAAGCAAAACTTCCTAATGCTGGGACGGGAAACAACACTAC
>JAODUJ010046029.1:0-12187 GCA_027564615.1 Psolus chitonoides | reverse complement strand
CGTCAGTTTTGGAACTTCCGGACTACCAAAACATCGGCTCGGCGCATGCGCAGTAGGCTGGAGAATATCCCCTATTGTGGTGAGAAGTACTATGCACGTGGCACATGACGAGAAGTATTTCCAGACAGAAGAAAGTGTTTACAAAAAAGTCTCATGCAGTGTGAACAGTCCACCCGATAAAAATGTTGTATCGTATCGTGTGAACAGCTCTTTTTGCTGATTTTCTTCCAAATAGGGAAATTTATGCAGAGAAACTTTTGTAGAGGCATTTGTTTAATGCTAAGGTAAGAAATGGCGACAACTCCAATTTTTTTCACCACTCAAACCCTGATTCATTCTTAAATCCTGCGATCTGAAATGAAAAATACTATCGTATACATATATGTCAACATAAAAGCACTAATGTGTTCATGTGTTACTGGTACCTTCTTAATAGTAGAATAAAACTTTATTTCTAATAAATTTTATACATTCTTTGAACAACAGTAATTTGTTGCAACCTGCATATCAGCTTGTCATCAACATTCGATCAAATGATGGATATCGGAAAATAGAACACATTGCCTTCTAGGTGTACTACACTTTTCCCCATCGACATGCCCAGGGGGTCAGGACCCTCACGTTTTGAAGATTCCCCCAATGGCTTCAACATTTTTACACAGTAATTGTTTGGCCAGTGAGCTCCTGACCCCCATGACCCCCTCACTTATGAAGAGGGATCTACGCCCATGGCCATGCCCTCCATGTATATAACTCGATAGATATATGGTGACATGTCCTGGTTGCATGGGTTCATGTTAACCTGTAGAAAAGCTGGCTATGCCACCAGTTGTGATCTCTTTTGACATGATTGCATATTCACATGGGTTCATGTTAACCTACAGTGTAGTTGATCTGGTGATCCCACTTGAGGTAGGTTGATTCCTGGAAATACTTGTGTAATTTACTCTGTCGTCTATACTTGATGGTCGAATAAATGAACACCAGCATAGCGATAATGATAGCAGAAGTACAAGCTACCAGTGTTAGTACCCCCGGTATTAGCAATCGATCATCAACTTCATCGTTAGGTTCTTCTGAAGAGTATGAATGGTATGACAAAGGCTGGACAACGTCCTGAAATACAAGACAATGTTAGAATTATTAAATTGATCACAAAACTCTGTAATTGATGAACCCGAAGTACAAATATTTGGATCATGAAAATCTTCTCTCTTGTCAAATGTTGGGGGATACATCCCCACCCCCAGGATCTACGCATATGCATGTAGACGAAACAGGAATACATAAAACCAAGAATCACATTATGAAAGCATGTTGGGTGACGTTTGTATTTACCGTTGACGAGTTCCTCGTCTTTCTTGACAAAACAGTATCTAAATGGGAAAAGAGAAGACAAATTATAGAATGTATAACAAACCGATATTAAGGCCCTAAGGCGAGCAACACATGCAACATTGCCGTTTTATAGCTCATGCACATTTAGGTGTGGGCATTACAGACTTGTAGTAAGTCCGTACTCGAGTACAGACCTTGGTAAATCTTGCTGTACTCGTAAACCTTTAAATGTACTCGTACTCATGAATTTCGACAATTTTATATTGACACCAGCGCATAATTTTGTACTCGTACTTGGTAACTTTAGTCATGTACTCAGTATCGTACTCACAACCTGGAATTTTTCGTCGTACTCGTTCTCATGCCATTGTACTCGCACTACAAGTCTGGGGCATTAGCGGCAATTTATTCTGAAACCGGGGGTGAAAACTCCGAAGATCATTACGCAATCAGAACTTGTACACTCTCAGATCCAGGGTCGCTGTAGCCTATGGGTGGGGTCCAAAGTCAGGTTATTGAACTGTGTCCTGGGGAGGGTTTAAGGGGCGGGTGTGTCCCACTCCCCATTGAGACATTCTTGTATAATTAGGGGTGCTGATATTTTGATTTAAAGTACAAGGTCAGGATATCAATTTACGGATAACATAAATACAACAAAACGTGCAGATAAAGCACCAGCTGGACCAATAAGTGATTATGAGGATTTATAGAAAAGAATAATCGCTAAAAGGACCTAAATCTCTATGAGACCATGTGACCCGCGATACGTAAAATACAATTGAGTTATGGACGTTGACGTAGAGTAGGCCAATGAAAGTTGGAGGCGATCAAAGTGCATCGGAGATTAGAGAGAGAGTGATCAAGCAAAATGAAATGTTCTGCAACGGGATAGCCTTTAATATATATACCAAAAGTTCACCTCTAGTTGCCAACTTTATCTGCCCATAACCTCATTCTAGTAGAGCGCCATGAATTTCAATAACATTTGTGTCACTGGTTATGAACAGCCAGTCAGCACATGTGACAAATGTCGAAGTAGATGAACTTCACACATTCAAAAATGGCGCCGACGAAGAACAACAGTGTAGGCTACTACAGAAAGAACGAGAACATGCTGGAAAATGGCATTAACCCAGTAGAAAAATTGGGGGGATTTTGAAAGAAAAGGTTTTTGATGCACCCTACTGCAAAACAATAGCACAACTCGCAGAAACGGTCCACAGTGCGTGGAAGAGCCTTGACCAGGATATTTACCTAATTTGTTTGTCATTAGTTGACAAGAATTGGACCAAGTGTGTTTCTAAGGTGATCGACCACCATGGGTTCAATACATTGGAAAAGGGACATTCTCGGTTACTCTATAGTCTCATGGAATACCATAATGACCATTTGGTACATGGTATAGTTTCTCATGGTGAGTAGATGAAACCTAATTCAGTGATAATCCCAACAATATTAATGACGGAAATTGTGGATTTCTTGTTGGTTGAGGTCAAGGGTCATTAGAGGTCATACAATAAAATCATGTTTCGAATCCAAATGCAAGGAATTACAAAGCCGTCAGAATTGCTGTTGATGAAACCGGAAATTGCTGTACACATTTTTGACGAGCAAGCAGACACCGAGTGGGATTTGCACCCAGGACTTTTCAGTGAAAGCGGAACACTCAATCCACTGCAAACACTGCGCTACGCTACCAACCACAATACTGCGCGTGAAGTGTGCGAATAATTGGATTGGCTTGCCTTATGCTTGGGGTATAAATGGCGTATTCGGCACAAATAACGACGGGTAATAATAATAATACATGGAGAAATACACTACACGGTGCTATTGCTTTAGTTCTCATGCCCGGTTAGGGTTAGGTTAGGGTTGGGTTGGGTTAGGCTATAAATGGCACACTCGGCATAATTGATACCGAATACCGTGACAAGATTGAGCAAGGAATAAACATTACTGAGTGCGCGCGAAATTGAGCCTATTTGCTATCATTCCCTTGCTTTGCATTATGAACTGCACATTCGGCTTCTCCCACTTCGGGAACTGTTGCTCAGTCTGTTTTTGTCTGTTGCAGAACTGTTTTTTATGGGTCTTCCAAGCTTTTCAAACATTTAATCTAAATTTTAATGTATTTTAAACAAATTTAGGCCTGGCCTATATAACTTTCTGCACTACTATTCTTCTTTCATTTTAAATGCTAAATGATAATGTTAACTCCATTGAAAAACAAAATGTCGATTCTAGGCTACATTTCCAACCTGTTTACCGTATATAATAGCAGTGCAGAGGTAGAGTATGATTACAGGGAAGCAAGACTGAAGAAAACATGACTGGCTATCACTCGTAGTTTCTGGAATGCCGCTTCGACCTCAGCCCTGCCTCTTTATTTAGCCCCAACGCTCAACAAGATTGAGAATCACTGTGCTAAATGAACACATACTACAGACCACCCATTCTCAAGATAAATGTGATGTTAGCCTTGATATGCAGGCAGGGACAAAATGAGTTTGTGCCTGGGAATGCCAGGTATAGTTTGAACAAATTCGAGGCCCCCAGTCCCTAGTTATCCATTATTTTTTACCAAAAGATGGCCAAAAGATAATGTACCTGTCAACAATGTTGCCACGTTCCCACACTTTGTCCACCTCTACATGTATTATGTTACTGCGCTTCACATAGCTGGGTCACATACCTGGTAATTGGAAACTTTGCATGACACACTGTTCAGCTCATGAACTAATGCATCCCCAACATCAGCTCATCGAATGGTATCACAGTCCCCGATTTCATGTCGTGAATTTCACCAACAAATCTGTTATGGGACCTAACATTTGGTTGCCCACCAGGTGGACGTGTATTACACCTGCACCGGTTAGCTGCATACATAATACAGAGTATGGTACATAGTTGGAATATAGTACATATTCACACCTGTCACGAAGGTTAAACATTTGGCAAGGTAATTACCCCTGATTGTGGTGTGTAGTGTGTACCCTTACAAAAGGAAATCATTTGACTAATATACAGGGAACGTAGCAGATCTGCAGCAGATTCAGAACAATTGATGACTTGTGGTCAGCTGCATATTATACAGTAGTATGTACATACTACATTGCACTTCCATGCATAGTCAATGACTTCCATTGCATTTTTATTTATTTTATAGATTCGGAGCTGAAGATATAAACAGAATGGAGAACAATGGCATACCAAACAAGAAGCCTAGGTGGACTGTGGCGTCATCTGACATGACTGAGCGTGCATTCAATCCGATCGGCGCAGTCGTAGACAAAATGAAGCTGGAACCAAACCCAGAAAAACACCCGATCTCGCTCTTCATTGGTAACAATATTAACCCTTTCACTCCCACTGTCTGTACCCGGTGTACACTGCCGGATCGCCAGTCGGCCATAACATGGGCGAGAGCACAGCCCAACAAGGATCCGTAAGCTGTTGATCACGTGACAGAGAACAATGACACTTCTCCTTGATAATTGGGGGCGCGTTTCCGGTACTGAATAGTCGAAGGCAGGCAAATCTCTGCAAAGGGCATGTCTTGTTCCATGGTCACCAGAGACTCATTAATTAATACGCTACCCACGCTATGGATAGTCGAAGGCAGGCAAATCTCTGCAAAGCGCATGTCTTGTTCCATGGTCACCAGGGACTCATTAAAGGACAAGTTCACTCAAACTGTACTTTTTATATGTTATAGAGCATTGAGAACCATGCCAGTAGCATTTTATTATAAATTATTAAATTCAAAAGTTTAGGCAGAAAATGTATGTAAATTAGGCTAGGAGGGTGTTTAGCAGTTGTTATGTTCGTCATGAAAATACATTAGTTTTCAAAACAAAGATCACAGACCTGAATAATGTTGTATCCTTGTCGTAGGCGGAAGGAATCTATGCAGCCATGATGTCGTGTGTATGTATGTCCGTAACACTCGTTGTAAACACGGTAACGGGAAAACGCAAATGTCTAGAAAGTTCATACTACAAAGTGGGTTGCCCACGTGGAGTACTAGATGCCTATTGTTTTTGGTGCTGTCCTAAAATAATTTGAGGTCTACATAGGTCAAACACTGAACAAAGAATCTGGCGAAGCTCATATTTGGTATGTAGGTCCCCCTTGGTGAGTAAAAGAAGCCTACTGATTGTGGTGCAGATCCAAGTTCATTTGAGGTCAACAGTGGTGAAACACTGAAAACCTAGCAAACACGCTAACTTGATGAAATAAAAACCTGGCAAAGCTGATGTTTGGAATGTATATAGTACCCCGTCAGTCCTCGTCAGTGGTGAGTTCAATGCGCCTATTGATTTTGGTGGAGATCCAAGGTTATTGGAGATCAACAAATGTCAAACAATAAAACTTTGTAACATCAACTTGATGAGACAAACCCTTGCAGAGATCTTGGTTTGATATGCAGGTCCTCTTGTTGAATACAACAAACCTGTTGTTTTTGGTGGAGATCCAATGTCACTTGAGGTCAAGAGAGGCCAAACACTGTTAACCTTGTACACATGATAGCGTGATGAGACAAACTCTGTCAAAGTTCATGGTATGTACAAGAGGACCTATCGATTTTGGTTAAGATCCAATTGTCATTTAAGGCCGAGAGCGGTGAAACCCTCACAACCTTGTAAACACGTAACGCGATGAGACAAACTCTGACAAAGCTCATAGTATGTAGGTCCTGCTTGAAGACTACAATAAACCTATTGATTTCAGTGAAGACCCAAAGTCATTTGAAGTCAACAGAGGTCAAATGCTGGAAACATTGTAAACACCTTAAAAGTGTATCAACTGATAGAAAACTTCTACATGTTTTGTTACTTCCGGATTCTATGCTATTATGATACATCACTTAGGCAAGTAGATTAACAAATATGTTTAAAAAATGACCATTTCCGACTGTTTATTGGATTCAGGCCAGGAAATAGGCGTTTCTTAGAAAATGCGACAGTGATACTATTTCGTAGCACCCGCGTTCGACAACTTCAATCCATACAACACTACGCTTGTGCCTAACGATCGACAGCCAGTCGTCCACTAACCTCTCAAACTTTCTAGAGAAAATAATTATGGTTTGTACTGTCCTCAAAAAATATTACACTAACTACCTTACATATATATCTACATTTACATTGTCCTCTCCTATTGTGATAATGGATCTGGCAAACTGTTTGAGCCGAGGCGGTGGGTTGGTTGGCGCTACTCGCCATTCCTTTTCGTGATATTGCGTTTGTGTTTTTAAGACTTAGTATTTCGCGAGTCTTCAACCTTTAGTTAGTTCCTGGGGCAGCCAACACGCGGCGAGCTCCGTTCAGATGTCGCTGAGCCGCTAGTCACCCGGAACCTTTTTTAAAGTTAAATTTCCCGTGTAATTTCCGCGAAATTGGCAACACTGGATCGAGCTAAAGTCAATCCACGCTGACAGAACCATGAAGGTTGTCGGATCTTTTCGTCTTCCTGCGAAGAAGACTCGGATGAGGAGGGGATGATTTGTTTTTGTTATTCGGCTGTTTTCCTAGGGTCGGGCCGACGGAGCCGGTGGGATTTCCTGAACTTCCTCATAATACTTAGGTTCCTCGGCTTCTTCCCATTCATCGTAGCCTCCCTCATCCTGGTTATCCTCCAATCCTTGATCTTCGGCTATACTCGACTCGGCATTTTATATATTCATTTCAACTTTATTACTTCTAAGTTCTACACATGTCATAGTTGGCCTGTAAGTCCCTCGCATGGAGCGCTAGCGCCCTCTTCTTATTACTTCATTTTCAATTCTTATCTTGCAAATAATATTAATTTTGATGTTGCAAATTACCCATCACGTAACTGACTACTCTAACGATTGTCAAAAATTCATGATGTGATGTAAATATTGGTGCCATTTCTGTCATATGAAGAAAATGAGACTAAAATATATGTCAAGGAAGCATATTTGTGTCTTGTTCTTGCACACCGACTGTACGTCTTTACCTCACACAGAGCGGGTTACTGCGCTGCCTATTACGTAATTCGAGTATTTGCAGGGGCACTCAACTGTTGGAAGTACCCACAAAGGTGCCTATCGCCACCTGTGTCAAGTGCTACACAAAGGGTTAACCCATTCCAGTCCTTGATGGCCTTAAACCACATTCTCTTCGGATATCTCATCTCACTTCTCCATGCTTTATGCGCTCTTACATGCACCCAGATGTATTTATTTTCTTTCATTCTACTTTCTCAGGTCATAAAAGTACCGTAATAGATCCTGTGAAAACCGTGTTGGATGACATCAGCGAAAACCTCTTATTGTGTTCCATTTGCCTGGAGCATTTCAAAGAGCCGAAGCGGTTACCATGCCTGCATAGATTCTGCAATAAATGTTTGGACGACTATACCCTGAAACATTGCGACAACCTGAACTGTCCAGTCTGTCAGAAGGAATTTACGGTACCCGAGGGTGGATTCAAGACCAACATTTGTGTGGAAAATATCACGGAATATGTTCAGCTAAAGCAGTCCTTAGGAACTGAGAAAATCCGACTGTGCTCCGGATGTTCACAAAAGCAAAATGTGACAGCATTCTTCCTCAAATGTCATGGATTCCTTTGTCAAAGCTGCCATAATTTTCACGAAACTAATAACATTGCAAAAGATCACCGACAGCACCTGATTAATTTGGATAATTTTGAATCAAGTAACCTCTCAATGGAAAAGCTGGTTCCTTGAAGGAAGCCCCCAAGTGTAGTATTCATCCAGAAAAGGTTTCAGAGCTCTGCTGTAAATCTTGTAATAACCAACCAATCTGTATGGCATGTGGGACCTTTGGTAAGCACAAAGGCCATCATGATCTTCATGAAATAACCTTTTTAGCCAAAAAGGAGAGGGCACAGCTTATCGAGAAAATTGCAACAGTACAGGAATTAAAAGGGAAGGTTTATAAGATGCCTGGAGTACTTGGTGAGAGGAAAGAAAAACTGGATGTAAATACGACGTCGAAGAAGGACTTCTACATTTAAAGAAGGACAAAGAATGATGAAGGAGCGAGTGAATACAATCAGCAAAAATTACGAAATGGAGAAAACTAAACTAGAGGAATTTTTCCAAACCGAGACCTCTGCCTTGAAGAGTGAGTTGGAGAAAGAGATAAAGCTTCTGAAGGAGGAGTACGACAAAGTTTTTAAGAAAGCGAAAAGAGAAAAAGACAACCAATTTCTAATGTTGCAGCAAAAATTGGAAAAGGAAAAAGACAAGACTTGAAAAAAATCTTCGGAGCGCAGAGGAAACAGTGAAGGAACTCTTGACCGAGTGTAAAACGAAACAAGAAGAAAATCAGATCAAAATTCAAGATATGGCTGACCATTTTGAGAGGGTTATTGAGAGGTTTGAGAACATTCAGTCAACGGCTTCAAGTATCCTTTCTACAAGGCATGACTGGACCGACATGCAATGCATCCCCGATGTTTGTTCGGCAATAGATGACTTGATAGAAGACATAGGTATAGATATTCCTGATAATATCTCAGATGTTGAGGTGGGTAGTCTGTCATTGTCGTTTATTGGAAAGAAAACGGTGTCAGAGAATCCAGAAGCGTCTATAACCGTATGTTTAAGAGCAGTTGAAGCGGATATTGACGATATCACTGGTAGTAATGATGGTAGCATAATAGTCTCCGGTGAGTATCAGGAAGAAGATCGCGTTCACATCACCGTTATTGACGCTGACGGTAAGAAACTCCGGCAAATTGTAACAAAATCTGATGACAGATATCGTTTTTGTTGTTTCCTATCTGGATCAAAGGTTGCAACGGTTTCTAAACCCAATGAAATTGGTGTCTATGATATCCACGATGGATCATACTCCGAAGTCAACATCCATGACGTAATCGAAAGCTGACCGGAAGATCGCGATGTATCCTGTGTAGCTACCGATTCGATAAATAATCTGATCGTGGGCGGTCATTCCAGCAGAGATTTGTACGTAATTGATAGTGAGTTGAAGTTCATCAATCGCCTAACACTACCGATGATGATTGAGAATCCTTGTAGCATCGCTGTACACGAAGGTAGCATTCTCGTATGTGATAATGATAGTAAGGTAGCGTTGGCGCTCTCCGTGACGAGTCCACAGTGCGAGATGATATATCAATTAACAAAACCGGATGAAGGTGACTGTGCATCATGTAGTGTGTGTGCAGACAGTTCTGGTTACGTTTACATGTTATGGAAGTCACCTAATATTATTGTACAATACAGTCGTGACGGCCTACAGGTACTAACATCAGAACCATTGAGGAAAGAGTTTCGTAGTATAACAACAGTAGGAGGAAAGGATGGAGAGAGGCTGTTGCTAGCCACTTGTAAAGAAAGGATAACATACAGTTTGATTGACACTTAGACGTCATGTCTTGTCAATACTTATCGATCTGAAAATCGTCTATAGTGGATAACATTAAAGGGAAAGTTTTAGGTATCAGAGATATGACTGCTTAATTTATAAAGAGTAGAAGGGCAGCACCAAATTGTTGTGATTTCACTTCCTAACTCTTGGGAAAATCTTTTTGTATCTTATTGTTTTCTATGGTCAAATTTAACACAGATATCGAAGTGCTATTCATTCTACTAATTGAAGGTCTTATGTCAGTGGGCTGCAGTTGATATCCACAGAATTACCCGATAATATATTTTATCTGTGAGGAACATGTGGAAACTGGCATTTACATTTCAAAGGGAAAGTGAAGACTTTCAGCAACAGTCAGGTATTGGCATAGGAAAATCGTGGTGTAGCCGTTCTACTATTAATAATTTAGCAAATTTCAGACATATCTCTATAACCGAGCATGCTATAAAGTTGAATAAAGTATTACTGGCGTGATTGTTAATGCTCTCTATAAGATCGAAGAATCAAATTTTAGGGTAAACTTACGCGAAATCGGAAATCAAATTAGCGTTCTAATTTGCATACTTTTTCCGATACACAGTGTGTAAAAATTGGTTTAGGGACTTCGGTTTCATTTTAGGATTCCCTTTACCTTTTCCTTGTAAGTCATAGATTGTTCCAGATTTTGTAAACAAAATGTGTTGTATTCCTTAGCGAATTCTATGCAGTAGCCTAGTATATAGGTATGGGCACCGCTATATGTATACATGTGTGACAGCTGTTATCAGGCAAACTCAATGGAGGTATTGTATTTAGACCAGTCCTATTCTTGGATGCTAGGGTGCTTATTTTTAGTGATGATCTCGCGATTATTATTGAGTAGACGGGCCCAGTGTATTTTTCGAATGTAGATATCTTAGGTTCGACTGATGAAATTTCGTTAGATGGTACGGGTAATCATGGCATTAGTGAAAAGAATATGTTGAAAAGAATATGGAATTATCTGGTAACGATCAGGCCAGCAAGGTGGGTTCTTGGACGAAGATGTAGTATTTTGATTGGCCAGGTTAACTAGAAACAGCACAACAATAATGGCAAGTAGATCCAATATAAACTAAGTAAAATGTATTCCAGGTATATAATCTCTCCAAATAAAATAACAGGATCATACAGTAATAATTAAAGGAACAAAATAAAACTATGCACAGCCAAAGAAATATACTAATGTCAAAACCTACGGCTTCAGAGCAAATAAATGTTTGCTAATGAGCTAAAGCTTCAAGTAGTACCATGAAACCTAGCTTGCTCGACAAAAAGCTGTGCGGCAGTTTTTGAGGGGTTCGAAATTATTTGTTTCGTCAAAAAGCTGTAGGCTACTCCAGTAGTTGATGGTTTCGTTGTATTGGGGAGCGATTAATTCTGGAAAAATTAGATTAATTAGCTAGTTCTGCACGGCTATTCTACAGTGGTGACAGACAGGTTGCTACCAGCTCTCTCAGCATTTAGGAAAGTGGCTAAAGACTGGAAGTTTTACTAACGTCCGTCAGATGGGGACAATAAATGGCGGTCCCGGGAGTAGGATTGGATTCTGTAACATGCCTACCTCTTTACGCTCTTGAGCACTGTTAAAAAAAGAAGGCGAGATTTCGCCGGTGTTTATCCATGATCACACATAGCTTCCGTTTCCTCGATGAGCCATGGTTGGCTTCCTGAACCTGTAGAATTCTAAACTCATAGTGGCCGGTGTTTATGTAGTATAGCCTACTACTCCTCCAAGACGGGGGACGTCAGTCCATCTCTGGACTCCTAGCCGAAGCTCAGGGCATTTTTTAGGGAAATCTCACTAGTGGGGCAAAGTATGTTAGGGGGCTCATTTCCCACTCGAAGAATGTACATTGTGGCAATTGTTTCTGACTTAAGTTGTAAACATAGCAGAACATAACACATTGGTTCATATAATAATCATGGAACTGTGAGCGAAGCGGGCAAAATGTTAGGAGGTCAATCGTGTCCGATCTCCGCTTCAAGTGCAATGAATTAACACGAACACAATAACGCCGCATGACAAGCCACGGAGAAAGATATAGACTGCAGCGTGAACAAAAATCGTTATGTCTGATTTTGGGGTTGTAAACAGGGCGTTATAAACACCGCATGAAAAGAAATGAAAAAGCATACAAAACGGTAGCGCGTGAAAAATGTTGGTTATCACGTCCGATCTTTGGGTTATAAACAGATAAACAACGCCACCTGACCAGGCATTTAGGAAAATATAGACTGCAATTTTTTTTATACATCATGTCTGATTTTTGGGTTATGAACAGCACATTCCGCACTATATAACACCGCATGGAAAAATGTAAAGAAACCTACAAAACGGTACAAAATGTTAGGTGTTCTTTTCCTGTTTCGAATCCGTCTGCTAAGAATTTCACCGGTGTGATATGATTAACCAGGATTTATTATTTTTCATTTATAAAA
>JAODUJ010045918.1:0-12188 GCA_027564615.1 Psolus chitonoides | reverse complement strand
AGTGATTACGGGAACAACGTCATCAATAAACTCAGCTAGTAGGAACGTCGGTAGTGGGTCAAGGGAGCAAGTCTTAACTGAATAACTCTTACTAATTGTTTTAATTCCGTCCACAGTGAAGGGGGTGAACAAAGACAGTATGGACGTACAAGTTGCCGTAGGGTTGAGTAATGGCGGCAAGGAGAGGTTCCAGTGAATGATGTAGTGAACGGTATGAACAATGCTAGAGGACCTATATATAGTGTTTAACGTGAAAACGACTGGTAACGCGTTCCATTTAGCTCGGAAGTGGTGAACTCGAGTGGTGAACTGGAGTTTTCGAGATATCCTCGTCTTCACGAATTGGGATAAAATGGCGGACAATGCATTCCACTTTTGATCCGTATGAAATATATATTGATTTTCACGACTTGGAATTTACAGTGTAGAAAAATAAGGACAGAAACTTTAATTTCGAAGTCTTTTATGTGAAAAAAGTACAGTTCGGACGTTTTTAGGGCATAATATTTACTGGCTATCCGGTGCAAATACGTACAGGCGAAACCGTTCGTTCTGTGCAAGTATTCACTAGTCGTGTTAACGGTAAACACGAGACAAATGGAACGCTGTAATTGATCCAGTGTGATGTTACTGGGTGAAAACAACGATACGCGCATTGTGGCCTTAAGACACACTAAAGGCCCTATCCTATATTTTTACTGTCAAAACATTCACATTTTGAGGTCATCATTTTCAGAAACTGGAATCAGATATGTAGTTCCTATTTCAATGTACCAAATCGCCAGCCACCGACAGGGAAATAATTTGTGCAAGTAGTTGGTATGCTCGATACGCAGTGTTGAGAACGAAACTCCCATACAAACAATACGTACATTTTTATTATTTTCGGGCACCCAGCTGTGTACTGCGTTTGATTTTCGCTATTGTGATGTATGCATTAGTGCGTATCTCAGATCAGTGGACACCAAACACCCAATACCGTAATTGGTACCATTTTCAATCTTCGGTATCACCCAAGGCCCGGCAATGCAACACTAAGCGCCGTATACGCAGTCGAAGCAATCACGGAGACAGAAATCGGAAGACGCGTTCACCCAAACCAGCGCCCTCTGTAGGTAAATGCTGTGTACATGTACGACGCATAGAACTAAAAAACAACGCCATGTCCATACATGTTTTGTTGTCACGGTGATTATTAGCTGGAGTGATATTGACCGTAGCGGTGTTCTCTCTGCAGAGAGGAGCGTTACAGTCAGAATTAGGAGCGTCTATCATTTCGTGTTACTAAATATAAGGGCGTGCTTTCGGGTGAACTTTTCAATTGGCACCATTATTTTGCGTGCTATAGTTAATTATAATACCTCCATGGTTGAACGGACGCACGATATGACGCGCGCGATCAAATGTGCGTCCAGCTTTAACAAAAAAGCGTTTACATGCGTGCACGCGGGTTGACGGGAACCCTGGTGTACACATTCAGGGGCGGATCCAGGGGTGCTTCAGGGGCGGAGCCATGGGCGCTTCGGGCGGATCCAGGGGCGCTTCGGATGCGCCGCTTCCCCCTTTTATACGTACCAAACAAATTGAGATGGAAAAACATGTCCGGTTTTGGTTGTGCAATACAGACCCCAGTTTGTACCAAATGCCTCGAAATGGCGTTACATGCCAATCACGATTGTGTGCTTCAAGGGCAGGTACCCCCCCCCTCCCCTTCTCCCCACCTACATGGGCCAATATGAATATATAATCGAGTGTATGCAATCCACATTCATGCTTACGAGTTCCTATACGTGAGCTTTTCGTGACGCGCAGAGCCCATCAGTTATGTGTAAAATATCTCGGTGAACGCGAACACTCACCTATAGTAATAGGTGTATCCTTAGGTTGAGAGATGAACACGTAGATTTCAAACGACGATATCTCAAAGGTTTCGATTCGCATATCTGCTGCGGGATAAAGGTCGTTGGGAAAGTACGGCTCTGCAAAATAAATATAGAGAAATTGAAATAGAATCGGTTGTAATAACCCAGCGGTAGGCCTACTGCTTTGCTTTGTCGTTGCCCTACGACAGGACAAAAACAAGCCTCCAAAATATTGTGATGAATAAAAATTGGAATATCTCTCACAAGTATAACGTAGCAGTCTTATTGTGGAATTCACAGACCGGATAAAGCCATGATTTAATTACTGGATCCCTTGTGTAACATGTGGCTAGGTTGTTTCGACTTTTAGAAGGTAAATAATATTTGTGAGCATTCAAATTGTTTGTTTTTTCAAGATAATTTCAGTATTGTACCTTCTATCAAGAACAATGAGGATCAAGCTTGAATTCGATCGAACCACCGAGGAGGAATTGCCAACTTTACATTATAATTAAAATCTACCACAAATGACCACATATCTCCACAAAAAAGCCTTTTCTCTATTGGTCATTGCGTACACAGGCTATGTCGGTCATATTGTTTATGACATCACACAGGCGCCGGGGAAAAGACGACCGTTTTTTAATGACCAAGTACCCGCTCTATTGGACTACACGTGTACATGGACATTAGCAGCCACAGTCTAGGGTTTATTTGGATACAGGATCTTTTTATGAGGACACCACATGGAGACTGTGTACGTTATTAAAATTGGTATGTCCCCCGATGAAACCCCGCCCCATAGTTTTGGCCGCCTCGCAAGTGAATCAACAGTATACTGGTTACCGAAGGGTAGTTTACATACCGACACTTCCACCAGTTACTGTAACGCGTACTGCAAAGTTCTGGCCGATAACCAATTCGTCGCTGGTAGCCGCCCCCGGGGTAAGTTGGGTGATGTAGCAGTCGATTAGTTCTGGCCTAACAGAACCAGTGAGCATTGGGGTAATGGTCAACATGGTTGAATCCTCGTCAAATGGTATAGAAACGACCGACATTCCACCTACGTTGCTTACAGCATCAGATAAACAACAGCTCACATCTGGAAAAAAGAAACAAATATACACATATTATACACTCATCACTGGAAAGAAATTTACATACAAAGGTTGTACAGCTCAAAGCGTGGTGCACATATCAGAAACTAGGGTAGGCCTACTGAAGGTGCCTATATCAATACAAGGGGTGCACAGATCAGTGAAGATGATGCACATATGACATATCTGAACCTAACGCACAGATGGTGGACACATCGATGCAGTCCAGAAACGTTACGTGTATAGGGTACACAGATCAGTCCAGAGGGTGCACAGATCAGAAGCCAACGTACAGCGGGTGCATATCAGTGAAGAGGGTGCACAAGTCAGTGAAGAGGGTGCACACATCAAGACAGGAGGTGCGCAGATTAGAAACGTTACGTGTATATGGTACAGATGTCCAGAGGGTGTACAATTCAGAAACCAATGTACACCGGGTGCACACTGTACATATCTGTGTAGAGAGAGCAAAGATCATTGAAAAAGGTGTACAGTATCAGAAACTACAAATGGACGGGCGCACATATTATTACCGGATATATACATCAGAAACTAACGAACACAGTGTGTACAGATCAGTGAAGAGAATATACAGCAGGATTTTACGGCTGGGGACTTCCCCCTCCCCCTAATCTGCAAGAAAATCCATGTGTCCCCGGTTTTTGTGGTCGGAGGCTGCCCCACCCTCCCCCACATTCGGCCCGATGTCTAATGAGTGACTAGCATACACCTTTATGCTGAGCACTACATTGATTGCGGTAACAAATTATTGCCACCTCCTATCTGACTCCGTCCCCACAAGAGGACTGAGAATCACTGACCACCGAAATGGAGTCCCCTCTCATATCAGATTCTCACATACTACACGGAGAGTCAGAACTTGGGTATAATATACTATGAATGCACATGCCAGGAACTATATACAGAGCCTAACAGAGGGCACACATATCAGAAACTTACATACAGACTATAGAGGATACATATATCAGATACAAGTTACGTATATACTGAGAGTGCACATATCGGAAACTCGCGTACAGACTACAGAGGGTAAACATATCAGAAACTTACGTACAGACTATAGGGTACACATAACAGAAACTTACGTACATACTACAAGAGGGTAAACCGTACAGACTATAGAGGGTACACATATCAGAAACGTACGTATACTACAGAAGGCACACATATCAGAAACTTACGTACAGACTACAGAGGTACGGTACACATATCAGAACTTGCGTATATACAATATGTGCATATATCAGAAACTTGCGTATATACAGAGGTCACAACATATCACAAACTTCCGTTCCGTACATGCTACAGAGGATACACATAAACTGGCGTATATACTATATGTGCACATATCAGAAACTTACGTATATACTGAGTGCACACATATCACAAACTTCCGTTCAGACTACAGAGGGCACACATATCAGAAACTCGCCTATATACTAAGGGTGAACAGATCAGAAACTTGCGTATATACTAAGGGTGTACAGATCAGAAACTTGCGTATATACAAAGGGTGCACAGATAAAATTAAAAAAACTTAACGTATATACAAAGGGCACACATATCAGAAAATTACGTCCAGAGGATGCACAGATCAGCGCAGATGGTGCACAGATCAGCGCAGAGGGTGCACAGGGCAGAGCATGGTGCACAGATCAGTACATAGTTCTGCACAGGGTGTACAGATCAACGCAAAACCGGGTGCACAGATCAGTACAGAGCTTGGTGCACAAATAAATGCAGAGGAGCCTGTTGCACAGATCAATGCAGATCTTGATGCACATATCAGTGCAGAGCTTGGTGCACAAATCAATGCATAGCTTGGTGCACATATCTGTGCAGAGCTTGGTGCACAAATCAGTGCAGAGGCTGGTACACATATCAATACAGAGTCTGGTGCACAGATCAATGAAGAGTTTGGTGCACAAATCAGTGCAGAGCTTGGTGCACACATCTGTACAGAGCCTGGTACATATACCAATACAGAGTCTGGTGCACATATCGATGCATAGCTTGGTGCACAAATCTGTGCAGAGCTCAGTGCACAAATCAGTGCAGAGCCTGGTCCACATCGAACCAGAGCTTGGTGCACAAATCAGTGCAGAGCCTAGTACACATATCAATACAGAGCTTGGTGCACAGATCAATGCAGAGCTTGGTGAAACAGATCTGTGTTCCACAAGTAATCGACTTGAATAAGTTGACCCCTATCACGGGAGCCTCCATAATACTTCAATTTCTCACCGTAGTGTTGGTAAGTTATTCTTCCTGTATCTCAATAGCCGGCCAGGCGGACTTGTTTCACAGTGATTTACACCAAACCTTATCTGGTTTCGGCATGTACGAGCTCATACTTACCTTTTACTTTTACAACACCAGGGTCAATACCTACTACGTACCTGATCCCCTTAATACCATTAGTTTTAACACCTTCCCTTCTATTTTGTAATGTCGTGAGAAGATTCCTAGTTTCATGGTAAACCTTCGTATCGGCCGTTACGAAGCAGTGGCGTATAGTGAGCGGGGGCCCCAACACAACGGGGACTAGCAGGCCCCAGCTGCAGAGCAGAGCAAAACGAAGCATTTATTTTGATATCCTGGCCTCTCTAAGGCCAAGAAGGCATTATTTTGATGCTTTTTAACATAGCACAAAATACATATTGATGTCTATATTCATGATTAAAATAGGTCTCTTAAAATCAATGTAAATGGCTTTTAGAATGCTCAAAATGCACCAGGGACTTCGCCTTTGGTGCCCCCTGGACCCCTTTCATACGCCACTGCTAAGAAGGTTACCATCTCATTGTCTTACCTATGGATACAGAGATCTCATCAGTGAGTGGTCTCGATCTTACCACTGGAATTGAAATGTCTTGACCATCTGGGCCCTGTGCTGATGTCTCCCCGAATTCAAAAACAACGGCTGAAAAATAAAAAGAACAAAGTAACATTAATTTTTATTTGGTAATTTATATTATTTATGCTCTGTTTTGGTAGGCGTACGGGCTGCAACACCCCCCACCTCCCCAATACGCTCGTTTTCGGGCAAGCTTGTGATAGATTTTGGATAGATTTAGCTAAAACGGCTATATTCCTCTCTGTTCCTCTGTCACGCGTGACAGAGGAACAGAGAGGAATATAGCCGTTTTAGCTAAATCTATCCAAAATCTATCACAAGCTTGCCCGAAAACGAGCGTATTGGGGAGGTGGGGGGTGTTGCAGCCCGTACGCCTACCAAAACAGAGCATAAATAATATAAATTACCAAATAAAAATTAATGTTACTTTGTTCTTTTTATTTTTCAGCCGTTGTTTTTGAATTCGGGGAGACATCAGCACAGGGCCCAGATGGTCAAGACATTTCAATTCCAGTGGTAAGATCGAGACCACTCACTGATGAGATCTCTGTATCCATAGGTAAGACAATGAGATGGTAACCTTCTTAGCAGTGGCGTATGAAAGGGGTCCAGGGGGCACCAAAGGCGAAGTCCCTGGTGCATTTTGAGCATTCTAAAAGCCATTTACATTGATTTTAAGAGACCTATTTTAATCATGAATATAGACATCAATATGTATTTTGTGCTATGTTAAAAAGCATCAAAATAATGCCTTCTTGGCCTTAGAGAGGCCAGGATATCAAAATAAATGCTTCGTTTTGCTCTGCTCTGCAGCTGGGGCCTGCTAGTCCCCGTTGTGTTGGGGCCCCCGCTCACTATACGCCACTGCTTCGTAACGGCCGATACGAAGGTTTACCATGAAACTAGGAATCTTCTCACGACATTACAAAATAGAAGGGAAGGTGTTAAAACTAATGGTATTAAGGGGATCAGGTACGTAGTAGGTATTGACCCTGGTGTTGTAAAAGTAAAAGGTAAGTATGAGCTCGTACATGCCGAAACCAGATAAGGTTTGGTGTAAATCACTGTGAAACAAGTCCGCCTGGCCGGCTATTGAGATACAGGAAGAATAACTTACCAACACTACGGTGAGAAATTGAAGTATTATGGAGGCTCCCGTGATAGGGGTCAACTTATTCAAGTCGATTACTTGTGGAACACAGATCTGTTTCACCAAGCTCTGCATTGATCTGTGCACCAAGCTCTGTATTGATATGTGTACTAGGCTCTGCACTGATTTGTGCACCAAGCTCTGGTTCGATGTGGACCAGGCTCTGCACTGATTTGTGCACTGAGCTCTGCACAGATTTGTGCACCAAGCTATGCATCGATATGTGCACCAGACTCTGTATTGGTATATGTACCAGGCTCTGTACAGATGTGTGCACCAAGCTCTGCACTGATTTGTGCACCAAACTCTTCATTGATCTGTGCACCAGACTCTGTATTGATATGTGTACCAGCCTCTGCACTGATTTGTGCACCAAGCTCTGCACAGATATGTGCACCAAGCTATGCATTGATTTGTGCACCAAGCTCTGCACTGATATGTGCATCAAGATCTGCATTGATCTGTGCAACAGGCTCCTCTGCATTTATTTGTGCACCAAGCTCTGTACTGATCTGTGCACCCGGTTTTGCGTTGATCTGTACACCCTGTGCAGAACTATGTACTGATCTGTGCACCATGCTCTGCCCTGTGCACCCTCTGCGCTGATCTGTGCACCATCTGCGCTGATCTGTGCATCCTCTGGACGTAATTTTCTGATATGTGTGCCCTTTGTATATACGTTAAGTTTTTTTAATTTTATCTGTGCACCCTTTGTATATACGCAAGTTTCTGATCTGTACACCCTTAGTATATACGCAAGTTTCTGATCTGTTCACCCTTAGTATATAGGCGAGTTTCTGATATGTGTGCCCTCTGTAGTCTGAACGGAAGTTTGTGATATGTGTGCACTCAGTATATACGTAAGTTTCTGATATGTGCACATATAGTATATACGCCAGTTTATGTGTATCCTCTGTAGCATGTACGGAACGGAAGTTTGTGATATGTTGTGACCTCTGTATATACGCAAGTTTCTGATATATGCACATATTGTATATACGCAAGTTCTGATATGTGTACCGTACCTCTGTAGTCTGTACGTAAGTTTCTGATATGTGTGCCTTCTGTAGTATACGTACGTTTCTGATATGTGTACCCTCTATAGTCTGTACGGTTTACCCTCTTGTAGTATGTACGTAAGTTTCTGTTATGTGTACCCTATAGTCTGTACGTAAGTTTCTGATATGTTTACCCTCTGTAGTCTGTACGCGAGTTTCCGATATGTGCACTCTCAGTATATACGTAACTTGTATCTGATATATGTATCCTCTATAGTCTGTATGTAAGTTTCTGATATGTGTGCCCTCTGTTAGGCTCTGTATATAGTTCCTGGCATGTGCATTCATAGTATATTATACCCAAGTTCTGACTCTCCGTGTAGTATGTGAGAATCTGATATGAGAGGGGACTCCATTTCGGTGGTCAGTGATTCTCAGTCCTCTTGTGGGGACGGAGTCAGATAGGAGGTGGCAATAATTTGTTACCGCAATCAATGTAGTGCTCAGCATAAAGGTGTATGCTAGTCACTCATTAGACATCGGGCCGAATGTGGGGGAGGGTGGGGCAGCCTCCGACCACAAAAACCGGGGACACATGGATTTTCTTGCAGATTAGGGGGAGGGGGAAGTCCCCAGCCGTAAAATCCTGCTGTATATTCTCTTCACTGATCTGTACACACTGTGTTCGTTAGTTTCTGATGTATATATCCGGTAATAATATGTGCGCCCGTCCATTTGTAGTTTCTGATACTGTACACCTTTTTCAATGATCTTTGCTCTCTCTACACAGATATGTACAGTGTGCACCCGGTGTACATTGGTTTCTGAATTGTACACCCTCTGGACATCTGTACCATATACACGTAACGTTTCTAATCTGCGCACCTCCTGTCTTGATGTGTGCACCCTCTTCACTGACTTGTGCACCCTCTTCACTGATATGCACCCGCTGTACGTTGGCTTCTGATCTGTGCACCCTCTGGACTGATCTGTGTACCCTATACACGTAACGTTTCTGGACTGCATCGATGTGTCCACCATCTGTGCGTTAGGTTCAGATATGTCATATGTGCATCATCTTCACTGATCTGTGCACCCCTTGTATTGATATAGGCACCTTCAGTAGGCCTACCCTAGTTTCTGATATGTGCACCACGCTTTGAGCTGTACAACCTTTGTATGTAAATTTCTTTCCAGTGATGAGTGTATAATATGTGTATATTTGTTTCTTTTTTCCAGATGTGAGCTGTTGTTTATCTGATGCTGTAAGCAACGTAGGTGGAATGTCGGTCGTTTCTATACCATTTGACGAGGATTCAACCATGTTGACCATTACCCCAATGCTCACTGGTTCTGTTAGGCCAGAACTAATCGACTGCTACATCACCCAACTTACCCCGGGGGCGGCTACCAGCGACGAATTGGTTATCGGCCAGAACTTTGCAGTACGCGTTACAGTAACTGGTGGAAGTGTCGGTATGTAAACTACCCTTCGGTAACCAGTATACTGTTGATTCACTTGCGAGGCGGCCAAAACTATGGGGCGGGGTTTCATCGGGGGACATACCAATTTTAATAACGTACACAGTCTCCATGTGGTGTCCTCATAAAAAGATCCTGTATCCAAATAAACCCTAGACTGTGGCTGCTAATGTCCATGTACACGTGTAGTCCAATAGAGCGGGTACTTGGTCATTAAAAAACGGTCGTCTTTTCCCCGGCGCCTGTGTGATGTCATAAACAATATGACCGACATAGCCTGTGTACGCAATGACCAATAGAGAAAAGGCTTTTTTGTGGAGATATGTGGTCATTTGTGGTAGATTTTAATTATAATGTAAAGTTGGCAATTCCTCCTCGGTGGTTCGATCGAATTCAAGCTTGATCCTCATTGTTCTTGATAGAAGGTACAATACTGAAATTATCTTGAAAAAACAAACAATTTGAATGCTCACAAATATTATTTACCTTCTAAAAGTCGAAACAACCTAGCCACATGTTACACAAGGGATCCAGTAATTAAATCATGGCTTTATCCGGTCTGTGAATTCCACAATAAGACTGCTACGTTATACTTGTGAGAGATATTCCAATTTTTATTCATCACAATATTTTGGAGGCTTGTTTTTGTCCTGTCGTAGGGCAACGACAAAGCAAAGCAGTAGGCCTACCGCTGGGTTATTACAACCGATTCTATTTCAATTTCTCTATATTTATTTTGCAGAGCCGTACTTTCCCAACGACCTTTATCCCGCAGCAGATATGCGAATCGAAACCTTTGAGATATCGTCGTTTGAAATCTACGTGTTCATCTCTCAACCTAAGGATACACCTATTACTATAGGTGAGTGTTCGCGTTCACCGAGATATTTTACACATAACTGATGGGCTCTGCGCGTCACGAAAAGCTCACGTATAGGAACTCGTAAGCATGAATGTGGATTGCATACACTCGATTATATATTCATATTGGCCCATGTAGGTGGGGAGAAGGGGAGGGGGGGGGTACCTGCCCTTGAAGCACACAATCGTGATTGGCATGTAACGCCATTTCGAGGCATTTGGTACAAACTGGGGTCTGTATTGCACAACCAAAACCGGACATGTTTTTCCATCTCAATTTGTTTGGTACGTATAAAAGGGGGAAGCGGCGCATCCGAAGCGCCCCTGGATCCGCCCGAAGCGCCCATGGCTCCGCCCCTGAAGCACCCCTGGATCCGCCCCTGAATGTGTACACCAGGGTTCCCGTCAACCCGCGTGCACGCATGTAAACGCTTTTTTGTTAAAGCTGGACGCACATTTGATCGCGCGCGTCATATCGTGCGTCCGTTCAACCATGGAGGTATTATAATTAACTATAGCACGCAAAATAATGGTGCCAATTGAAAAGTTCACCCGAAAGCACGCCCTTATATTTAGTAACACGAAATGATAGACGCTCCTAATTCTGACTGTAACGCTCCTCTCTGCAGAGAGAACACCGCTACGGTCAATATCACTCCAGCTAATAATCACCGTGACAACAAAACATGTATGGACATGGCGTTGTTTTTTAGTTCTATGCGTCGTACATGTACACAGCATTTACCTACAGAGGGCGCTGGTTTGGGTGAACGCGTCTTCCGATTTCTGTCTCCGTGATTGCTTCGACTGCGTATACGGCGCTTAGTGTTGCATTGCCGGGCCTTGGGTGATACCGAAGATTGAAAATGGTACCAATTACGGTATTGGGTGTTTGGTGTCCACTGATCTGAGATACGCACTAATGCATACATCACAATAGCGAAAATCAAACGCAGTACACAGCTGGGTGCCCGAAAATAATAAAAATGTACGTATTGTTTGTATGGGAGTTTCGTTCTCAACACTGCGTATCGAGCATACCAACTACTTGCACAAATTATTTCCCTGTCGGTGGCTGGCGATTTGGTACATTGAAATAGGAACTACATATCTGATTCCAGTTTCTGAAAATGATGACCTCAAAATGTGAATGTTTTGACAGTAAAAATATAGGATAGGGCCTTTAGTGTGTCTTAAGGCCACAATGCGCGTATCGTTGTTTTCACCCAGTAACATCACACTGGATCAATTACAGCGTTCCATTTGTCTCGTGTTTACCGTTAACACGACTAGTGAATACTTGCACAGAACGAACGGTTTCGCCTGTACGTATTTGCACCGGATAGCCAGTAAATATTATGCCCTAAAAACGTCCGAACTGTACTTTTTTCACATAAAAGACTTCGAAATTAAAGTTTCTGTCCTTATTTTTCTACACTGTAAATTCCAAGTCGTGAAAATCAATATATATTTCATACGGATCAAAAGTGGAATGCATTGTCCGCCATTTTATCCCAATTCGTGAAGACGAGGATATCTCGAAAACTCCAGTTCACCACTCGAGTTCACCACTTCCGAGCTAAATGGAACGCGTTACCAGTCGTTTTCACGTTAAACACTATATATAGGTCCTCTAGCATTGTTCATACCGTTCACTACATCATTCACTGGAACCTCTCCTTGCCGCCATTACTCAACCCTACGGCAACTTGTACGTCCATACTGTCTTTGTTCACCCCCTTCACTGTGGACGGAATTAAAACAATTAGTAAGAGTTATTCAGTTAAGACTTGCTCCCTTGACCCACTACCGACGTTCCTACTAGCTGAGTTTATTGATGACGTTGTTCCCGTAATCACT
>JAODUJ010045807.1:0-12188 GCA_027564615.1 Psolus chitonoides | reverse complement strand
TGTCATCATGATGTGCGACGCAAAAGTTTACTGAACCAGGAACTGTGGCTAATACCTCATCGATTTTTGCTTGAAAAGTGCAGGAGATAAATTCAATCCCTGTGGCAGACGTTTATAATAATAGTGCTTACCACCATTATACGAAGCAATCTCTGTATACTGTTGTGTTTTACTACTAAGAGGCAGGCAAAAGCAGGCAGACTTCAAATCAAGAACGCTCAGAACTTTAGCATCTCAATTGTCTATGGTACACAAAGTTTCATTAACCCTTTATTTACCACGGTCGCAATTTCGGCGACGTGGACACACTTTTTTCAAACATTTTTTAAACTATCACCCAACACCCCCACCAAGCTCAAAATAGGCCTATTTGAAAGATAAGCCACAGGGCGATTATTTAAAAATAATTTGATGGAGGTCTATGGTGAGGAACATTTTCAAAATATTTTAAGAAAATGTGGTGAATTTGACTTTCATCGAATTTCACTTGAATTTCATGCTTCAGTGACCTCATCTTTCAAAAAAATCCCAAGCCTTCATATAAACCAATAATCGCTCTATATCTTTTTCTAAGTTTCCCATAAGTCTCCTGCAGTGATTTGCAGACTTACAGCTCTATACATTTCGGGGTTAGTAAGTTATTTGAAAAATAAGACGAACAAACCCCGATTTGTGGCAAATTTTGCCACATTTTCGAAGGGTCGATTGGAAAATTATAACTTCAAAAGTCTACACCCTAGACACCCAATTTTAGCCTACAAATGAGCCCAAGAATATTATTGGCAAGGATTATTTATCAGAGGTAGATCAACCAGGTAAATTGAAGAAAATAATTATTTACAACCTAGATAATAGTAATTTAAGATTAATGAGTTCTAGGATGTTTAGGGAACATCCTGGAACAATTTTTAGGCCGGGAAGATAGGTCCAAGTTTGGTTTAGGCCTGGCTTTTCCCTAACTGTGTAAATCCCATTGACATTGAAAATAGCCTATTTTGCCCCATAAATCCCTGTGCAAAAATTTGAAAAAATTAGTGATGCCATTTTTTGCCTTTCTCTATCTAATGAAACTACAATGACCACTACAATGATTCAATCATCTTTATGAATGTCACCAAAGGATGTGACCAAATGGGAGGACAACTACTGTGACCTCTTCTTTAATAAATTTTTCTTGGGGGGGGTAACACTTTCGATTCAATGTAGGATTAAGCAAGTGCGGGGCCCGTGGCATTATAGAAGTGAGCCCTCTGATCAATGCACGGAAGGTACTGCATGCGAGCACGCACTGTACATTAAGTCATACATATTGTTGGGCCCCCTAAAAGCGCGGGCCCGTGGCATATGCCCACCTTTGCCACTGCGTTAATCCGGCCCTGTTTCGATGACAAAAATACAATTTTCTTTCTTATTCCTGAAGGGAAACAAGTCTCCCATGCCCCCATTTTCATTCACAAGTTGTTGTTTTTTCAAGTACTAATGAATAAAAGGACCACAACCTTTGTTTATTGTTACAATGCTTTTAGCTCATTTCATCACATTTCCCAGCCCCCAACAGTTTCAATAAAATGAACTTGCTACTCACCATAAGGATCATACGGTGGAACTATTCCAGGAAAGCCCATCTGAGCCATACCCAGGTGGGTGTGCTGATGAGTATGTAAATGTTGATGTAACATTTGTTGTTGCAATAAGAATGCTTCCTGCTGCCTCCTGGCCATCTCCACTCTGGGGTCCTGGTGTACCACCCCTACTATCCTCGGTGGCGACTTGGTGGCAGCCAGTGGTGAACTGACCTTTGGTGCATTAGAGCTTGAAGGTCTCGAAACCCTGTCTGGTGAGCGGGACCTCGGCCTGTGTCGAGAATAAGAGTCATTACCATGAGCAAACATGTCTAATGCTTTGGTGGGCCGCTCGTGGGCCTCTGAGGTCCTGCTCGTCGAGGGAATACTGAGGGACGATGAACTGGATGAAGGCGACTCCTTTCTCTGTCCTGACCTCTCCCTGACCTCTGATGAACCTTGCCAATGTCGGGGAGCCGTTGAGTAAGGGACGTCCCCCGGCATCAGGGCAGGGTATGCAACCATAGGACTGAAAGGCGAGTGGGATTGGTTGAAAGCAGGATGGGAGGGGTCGTAGGCAATGGCTCCATATTGCATGTATGGGTTATGAAGGAACCCAGTTGAGCTGGCGTATCCCGGGACACCATTCTGTGATGGTGGGAGTTGTTCTCTAGTCCTCTCTGGCTTGCTGCGAGAGGGTGACGATGAATACCTATTTTTCTCATTCCATTCTGAGTTTCTATACCCCGGACTAACGGACCTACTTGGTTTGGTCCCCTGACCACCATGTGATGAGGGTCGTTTGTCGCCCTCTACAGTGTTGCTACGGTGATCTACATGCCTTGGTTCCGAGGAGCCAGTGGAATGTTCTCGTTTCTCCTCCCTTGATTCTGCGGTATGCAATGGATCTCTCTTCCGCTCTACTGTTTGTTGCTTCACTTCCCTACCCTCCTTTTCTCTCCTCTCATTAATAGAGGAGCTTACTAAACTTGTTCTTTCAGGTAAAGAACCCTTTTCATGTTCCGGTGGGATCCTTTTATGTATTTCAGTATCTGTCCTGTGGCGAGGGGGAGGTTTATGTTCTGAGTGAATACGTAATGAATTATTTGGATCCATAGGATCAGTAATAGGTTTAACAGACTCGGCAGCCCTGTGTATGTTCCCACCATGCTCTCTTACAGTCTGCTGGTGTGCCACATGTTTAGTATCAAAGGATTTCTGCTGCATAGGTAACTGATTCTTGTGTAATCCTTGTACAGAATGCTTTAAATCCACAGGAAAATATGGAGGAGCTGCGTTATTATAATGATCATCATATGGTACCCTTAGTGGGGCATTCACACCCTCAGTTCTTTCTGTCCTCTCTGAGTTAACTATTCCTACACTATTGTCAAGTTTTGACTCCTTCTGTAATTGAGACTCTACAGGCAGTGGCAAGGTGACATTTGGTTTCAAAGACCTCTCAGAGGTTTCTGGACTTCCTCTGAAGAGGCTCAAAGAAGACATTTTGAGGTGGTGGTCGTTAACAGCATTTACGCCTAGTCGAATCCCACTATTATCCTTAGAATTATGAAACATTGTACTGTGGTTATCACTCCCTTCATCAGATATGTCAGAATATGCAGGGCTTGACGTTTTCCGAGAAGTATCAGATGTAGGATCGTCTGAAATTGTACTTTTAAGATCAGTAACTCCTCCCGTTTTGGGAGTGGTCACTAATGACAATGCCTCAATTGCTGGGACAGACGGTATACTTGCTAGTGAGGACTGAACAGTCTTTGTAATGACCGATGTGGAAATTGCCACATTACATGTCCTTCCCTCTGACCGATGAACTACATTGGGAATTGAATAAGGAGGCAGTGATGAACTTACAGAATGACTAACTGATATTAATTTTGGAATTTCCGGTACTACGGATGAGCTTGGTAGAAATCCTATCCCAGGAGGTTTTGTGCTAGGCTGAGATAGTATGGACTTTGGCACGTCTTTGGCAGTAGGCTCCTTTGGTGGTGGACCAAGCAAAGGCACAGGCCCTGATGATGGAACTTGGTTAGAAAGAGAGGTACTCAACATTTCCAATGGACTGACAGGGGAAGTTAAAGCTTGTTTCAAAATGTTCATCTCTCCTAAAGGTGCTACATAGTTTACTTTTGTCCTGAGTGATTCTTCGGTACGGTCATTGGACTGTTTCTCAGGTTTCTTCTCCTTTTTGTCTTTGGTCATTTCCCTCTTTTCTTTCTTCTTTTTCACTTTCTGCTTCCGATCCTTCAAACTCGGCAGAGACGGGTTCACAGTGGATGGCTCACCCATGACCGTTGGCTTTGGTTGAATAGGTTTGAGATTGGAACCGATAACGGATGTCATCTTTGTGGTCACGGCAGGCATCGCAGTGACGGTGACTGTCGTTGCCTGCGTAGAGGCCATTGTTCCAGGTTTACCAATAGTGCCTGGTATAGGAATTGCGAGGAGCTGCTGCTGCTGCATAACCGGGGGCGCTGGTGCAATAGGACGAGTTGTTGACTTCAGCGGCTTCAATAAGGATTTTTCCCTGCGTTTGTGCTTCTCCTTAGATTTCTCCTTGTCTAACCTCTTATCTGGAGAATTTTCGGCATCTTTCCCTGCAATTTTGTCCACTGTATTCAATACTGTTGCCGTTTCAAGTTTCCCGACTGTACCGTCTAGGTTTTGTGGACAAGACCTTTGATTTGGAGAGGTTACCTTCTCTGGACTGTGTAGCTTAGGTTTAGGAGCAGTGCTACCAGGCTCAGGTTCCTCCAGGCTTGGATTAAAGTCAAATACTGAAAGGTCGGCACCCAATGTGGGACTGGAGCCCCCTTTCTTTGGAGATCCCTCATCTGTGACTGGATTTTTAGAGACTGTCTGAGGTTCAACCTTTGAGCTGCTATTACTTTGGGAAACTGTCTGGTTTGTATTCTTACTAGCAGTATTGTCCTCATATATTTTTGTTGTCTCTTCTTCAGACACTGAGGCCAAGGATTTGTTTACCTTTGCCATGAAGCCTGCATTATCTTTGATCAGCTTTGGAATCTCAACCTTGCTTTCTTCATCTAACCTACTCGACTGCTGGGGTTTCTTGTCCTTCCCTGGGAGGTCCTCCCGGGGCTTCTTAAATGTATGGCCATCTTCAGTCCTATCCTTACCCCTTTCCTTTGATGGCGAGTCACTCTCAGGCTTTTGATGGGCATGAACCTTATGATACCGAAGTCCATTTATATGCTTATATTTCTTACTGCAGTTTGGTTCAGGGCAGGATATTAACCTGTCAGAATTCTTCTCCGAGTTTGTCTCAGAATATGATGATTTATGACTAGATTTGGTCCTCTTGGCACTAGGCATTGGATCATCCTCTTCAGTAATGTCTGTGTCACTAGTTTTAACTTTGCGTTTGCCACTAGTCGATATTCTGTCGGTTGAATTGGGGGGAGTTTTGCGACCTGTGGAGGATGAATTGCTTGTTCTTCTCCCTTTGGCCATGGTGGAGTTCCTGAGCTTGCTATGCATGGAAGATCGTGTTTCAGTGTACTTTTCTTGACCTGTGCTACTGGATGAGCGCCCTCTTTTAGACCTTGAAGATGACTTGGTCGGACGACTCTCTAGATCACTGACCGGTGAATCACAAAACCTGAAATGAAAGGAAAAAAATAATTTCAAAGGTGATGTTGGCTTTGATTTCTACTGTTTTTTTTTCTACTATTAGTTCAAACAATATAAAGCGAAAATCTGTGTTTTGGGGTGTTCAAAAACACTTTTGTCACAAAACGGAGACCGTACTACATGTTTCCCTTGTAAGTTATGACAAAATACCTCCATGGAAGATTCTTCTCATAAATTGCCCAATGTGTAGAGAAATAAGCCCGAAATTGTAGACCTCATTGGCAGCCTATGAAAATATTACAGCTTTTAAAAAGATTTGGCGAGAAGGCATATTATGAACCCTGAACAGTTTCATAAGTTTGCGTTGACTCCAATAAATATATTATAATAAAATATATTGTAAAATTTGTGATGACATACACACACACACACACACCTGGCCAGCTAGGTCTTCCAAGTCATTGACTAATTTACTATTATTGTACTCACCTAGGTGGAGCCCAGTTGTGCTGACTACAGTCAAGTAGCGTCCCCACGTAAGTCTTGTTCCTCCATGTAACATTAACAACCAGAACACCTGCAAGATACAAACAAATAACACATAAATTCAATAAATCAATTATATAATTCAATTATTTCAAAGCATCAACTGGGGGTCAGAAAGATTTTTCCAGGAAAAACTGGAATCTTCTTCATGCAGAATATATACACCTAGTTTATAGCCAGGGACGAGTTTTACATTCTCCTAGCTCTTGTGGGGTATGAAGATGTAGTGATGAGACCACTATGGTTGAGATCCAAGGTCTTCTCAGTTGATCATTAGGTTGTGCCCTGAGGAACTTTTTCTCAACCACCTCTCCTCACCCAATTGTATTTTGAGTACCAGCATACATGTATGTCTATTGGGTCAGATAACAGACTTGCATGGGAGGTCAGTTACCAACCATACAATAGATTGCAGTGTGAACAAGATGGGCACTACAATCCTTGCTTATCTACTTCCAACTTTTAGCAGAGCGAGGACCACATTCAATTGCTGAAGGGGGCAGTATACCTGAGGGGCACTCTCTATTTTGCTTCCTCTAGATCTCCTATGTTGATCTTAATGAAACATGGTAATATAATGTTCGAGGTCTATGACCTGGTGTAAAAGTTTCAACCCAACTTGCTTTATTATACAAATTAGCAAGGGTCAAAGGTCAATTTTTGCCACACAAAATACTGGCTGTAATTAAATTCCAACCACTTCCACATTTTTAGGTCTGTACAATTCTTGCTTTACATACACCTTAACTGATGTCTTGTAAGAAAATTGTATGTTTTTGTTTTGCAATAACCGACACTGTGTTACCATGGCAACCAAAAAACAATACAATACATGAACAATACATTGTGTGTGGCGAGGGCCACACTGCAAACTCTTCATTTTCCTCCACACAGGTGCTGTAGACCACATAAGACATTGATATGAAGTGCATATAGCCCAGGGGTGGTGGGTTAGCAACCACTGGACTACCTACTCCAACCCCAAATCGGAGTTGGAAAAAACAGTTTCAAACATTAAGCAAACCATTCACACTAAAAGCAGTAAAAGGTCAGTTCCTTAACATTCGAACCTATTTCAAACGGTAGTTTTAAAATTCATTATCACCAAATACTTGGATATGCTAATCTTTGAAAATTACTATTAGCCTTTGAAACACAGTGTACATCAATCGACACAACATCATTTAATAATACATTATGGATAGACTGATATAAACTCTTAAACTAACTAACTACCTTGATCATTCTCATGCCACACGATACCCTCTAACGTAACTGCAGTACCAGGTTCACAGGGGCCCAGGGACTCTGGCTCGGTGATGGTTCCCATATCCATGGTATCAACACCAATACTGCAGATGGAGGACTGAAATAATGAACAGAACAAAATGGTATAAATGTAAATTGCATTTTGACACATGACCTCTTGCACTTTCCATACAATGTATGTGGCCATCCAGAAGCTTGGTGGTCCAGAGGCCTTAAGTCAGGAGACTTGTAACCTATAGTACATAAGGCCTTTTCACACATGAAACAGTCGGAACCATGCAGTCCGACCCAGACCAGTTTGTCGTGTGAAAAAGGTTCTCTCAATGCCTGGCCTTGGTCGAGGAGTAGGGCCAGGCCTCAGATGGAACCGAGAACACTCACAGAGCAGAGTTTAGCCATGTGAATTTTGCCGCATGAAAGGCAGCCGGTGCCAGGCCCTGCGATTCCTGTATTGCCACTCCCGTAACATAAACACATTTTCATTGAACCTATTCAATAACGAGACAGTCCTATATTTTATCTGTGGCAACACCGAAAATCTCCCCTCCCTCCCCCCTCCCTGTTGGCTCCATTTTCAAGTAATTCTGACCCAACTGTTCACAAAACTGCCTGTCTAGGTCCGTCTGGTTTCTTCTGGTTTGCGTGTGAGCACAAATAGTTTTGGAAATTGGAGCCAGGCCGTCGCCTGGCCTCGAGAGGACCCAGATTCTGGGCCTGATGGTAAGTGGATGAGGCCTATAGTCTATTATTGACTTTTAAAAGAGACCACAGATAACCTTCTGAAACTGAAGGAAGGAAAAAATTAACACACAATAGTAATAGCAATTTTATATGTTTTATTTACATCAATGCAAGGGTTTACGTGTACTCTACCAGATTTATTACCCTACATTACTACACAAGTTCAATATTCAATAATGTCCCAAGACTTTTCAAGGAGACTACAGGCAAACCTTCCATAATTTGAGAAGGGAACAAATTAACTAACATGAACTGTATGTTTTCTTTATATCAATTTTGAAGGTTTTATATTCCCTTTGAAGAAATCTATTACCCCAAAAGTTCCCTACACAAGTTCAACATTTGAAGATGCCCTGCCATTACTAGCAGTTAATATGCATAAAACCTAAACCCCACAGATCATCTCCTGTGGCACTCAAATCATCAGAACGTTTCACCTAAAATGTCCAATCTCTTAAATTTATGGCTGCGGAGAAAGTGAGGCACAAATCGTTGAAAACATCGTCTAGGGAATGGAAAGAGACAGCCAGTAAATGTGATCGTCATAGCCGCAGGTTCCATCAATACACGACAAGTTCACCTTTTACGCCTCACTTGAGCAATCTCAGGCGGATGGGGAAATTTGTCCAATGCAAGAGGCCTCGGCCCACGGGAATAAAAACGATCGCATACCGCTATTCCAACGTGTGGCGGGAGTTACAAAATAATGCTCAGAATTGCCACTGCTATTAGCAGTTGAGGCACCCTCCATTTAAAGTGATTCTGCTGCCGTCGTCAAACCTTGCTCTTCGAAAATGGAAATTTCTCTAATAGAAGATATACATGCTTGACAAGTTGCTCAAAACCTGGATGACATTTTGACTACTAAAAGATGCAGGGCCTCCCTTCTTTGAGAGGAGATGTTGGTCTGAAGTGTCTGTGGGGGAGTGACAACTGCTTTTAAAGATTAAGGTTAGCTCTGCTGTGGTCATGCTACAAAATAATTGTGTTGGAGTAATGTAGGAAATTACAGATTGTCTAGGTGTCGGGCACAGTTATATCTGCTACCCAAATTCATTATCATTCATACAATCTATCTCACATTGAAGAATATGTAATAAAGATGAACTAAAATGAATTTTGCTTGCCGATCCGATGGTGGATGTTTTCGAACATGTCCGATCGGATCCAACTTTTTTTTGGCAATTTACAGGTTTTCATCGAGATTTAATTTGAGAAGGAATTCTGCATCTACCAATTACTGTTTATATACACCGTACGACCCATTAAAATCTCTTTTTAGAAAATATCATAGGGCATTACGAACATCTGCCAGTGTTGAAGTAGCTCTCACATAAGTCCCGAGCTAGCAGAGTGTCTGCGGGGCCAAGTCTGGGTCAGGTAGGTGCCAAAAATGTCCCAGAGTGTGCCCGGAATGATAACAGCCTGAGTTTGGCCGGAGTACACCCGGGATGAGGGCAAATTAGGAGTGCAGGACATGTTCACCACGAGTTGTACCCCAAGTTCACGCCAAGCGGCCCCCGGGCGACCCCGTGTAGCAACTCGGCGGGGCACACTCTGCTAGCTCGGGACCTATATGTGAGAGCTGCTTACAATGCGGCCTAATTCTGATGTACAATACCGTAAATATTGAGACAATTTTCTTGTGCAAAATGATCCCCATCTTTCTTTTTCAACATCAGTAAACATCAGTGAATACAAACAATTTTTTGTGGAACAATTTTTTGCCGATCCGATGTTTTGCGGATAGTACAAAATATTGGCTGATCTGATGTCCGATGACCCCTATTCAAAATACTTGAAACAATGTGAAAAGGAACAGAGGGGTATAATATAAATAAAAGTGACTAATTTATAAAGGGGAACTGAAGGCAAACTTTGAGGAGATATATGTTGTAGAGTAATCAAATACTAGTATTTTACACAAAAAATGCATTTAAGAATCTTGTTTAGTTTTCAAGTTAACAACTTGTCTAAATTGGAAAAGTAGGGGACTTAGCAAGTCTATGGTATGTCACTCATGGACTACAAGCTGTTTTGGCTTATGTATTTCTTTATAATTTGCTTCATTAATTTTCAACGGAAGAACTAATTATTTTGGTCAAAACTTTGCAAAGTGGTGAGTTCTATTTATATATTTTGTCAAAACAAACTAAGATGAAAACATTAGTTGTCATTAATGTGAACTGTTGAAGTAGAAAACAATTGTTTACATTAGACTTGCAACCTAGTAGTCCATGTGTGACATCATATACTTGCTAAAAGTCTCCTACTTTACCAATTTAGAGAACCTAATAACTCGAAAACCAAACAAATGCAGGTTTTTAGTAAAGTACTTATATTTTATTGCTCTACAAAATATCTCTTCAAAAGTGTTGCCTTCAGTTCCCATTTAAAATATGATTTTTTTCCCTATGAAACTCTGTAGGAGTACTCTAAATGAATGTTGGTGAATGACTATAAAGAACCCAAACTTCTTCACCTGTGTTTCAAGAGCCAAGGTGGTAATCGATGCCAATAAAATATATTTGGGGGGGGGGGGCATTTTGAGCACAGCTAATTGATGCCTCTGAGAATTTGTTTAATGTGATGCAGCCTCAAACCATGGCATATGATGAAGGGAAACCGACTTGAAAGCACACTTCATTTGAATGTGATACTCCGTGAGTGATTACTGATGGGACTCATCAGTGAGGCGATACTGGAAGCGCTGCATTAAATGAGTCACGCTCTCAGAGGTCTACATATCAATGTCAACAATAATAGCTATCTGCATGTATTAGAAACATTCTGTTGGTTTGAGCAAATGAATTGTCAGATGTTATTTCACACAAAAAGCGTAAATAAATTCTACGGACAAGGGGGTTCACTGTTGCTCATAAATATTCACTTCCTTCTTTGAGAACATCACCTCAACATTACTCATATTAATTTGAATAATTTGCAAATTTAAAAGGGCATACAATGTTTGGACTGTTCACTCGAAAGAAAACGTCAAAATGTCTATGACCCTGCTTCTGAAGTATTTCCCATATAATCACATCTGATTTTCATTTACCCTGAAATCAAATTGTTGAAGAGAAATTAGTCATCTAAGCAGTCAGTGATGTTGGCATTCTAAGAACGAATAATACAATCTACAATTCCAGTGGCGTAGCCTAGAGGGCAGTTACCCCGGCACAAAGCCTCCAATCTGTCTCTGTCGGAAAAAAATTACACCTTCATTAAAATTTCTTACAATGAAAATAGCCAAATTATATTTTAAAGGTTTGCAATCCTGTATAATCTCTAACTCACGTTTGTACAACAATGACAACACATTATGGGCTTAGAACTAATATAGGAAGTGTGTATTGTACGTGCGGGGTATAGGCTATATACCTATAGACTGAGCTATAGGTATACTGTGTAACTGAGGAAGCCTAGCCCCTATCCTAACGATTTCACAACATCGTCACGCCCAGGAGAGAAGAGTCACTCAAAAAACACATTTTTATAGGATTCATCAATCTTGTCTGTAGCTTGTAGAAAGGGTCCTTCTCTGCTTGATTGATGAGGATGGCCTCGTAAAACGTACCAATTTTATTCGATATCAGATAAAAGATTGCTGTTGAGCCCGAAGGCTGGAAATTTAGGAGGATTGGGGTGGCCAACCTGCACTCCCCACTAAGTACAAAATAAATTTAAATAAATTGCCAGGTAATAATAGATTGCGGTCATTAAGAGGATGCAGGGTTGATAAGAGGTATTAGGAGTACGCGCTGTAAAATGAGCTACCGATACGTACTGTAGGCTATACTAGTGTATCATTCAATGCCGTTTCCTGTTCTTAATACAAAATACAGTACAAAATACAGTTCTTAGGTACAAAAAAAAGTAACATTATTAAGAATTTTATTAAGATAATTATTACATATTGTTTATTTGCTGATCCCATAGGGCCTGGGTTCTCAAGTGGTGGCCCGCTGACCATTTGCGGCCCGCGACGTGCCAGCATTATAATGGCCCACGGAAAATTTGAGGAGCCCAAATAAAATATGTTAAAAAAAATTCAATGAGATTACAAATGAAAACCGGCGATCTAGGAGGTATTTTTGGCAACATTTTTCTCAGTATGCTCCGTGCCAACTGATGGTGGCGCCAATTTTTTGCGATTTAGTTCAAAAATGAATAGTGAACAATGTATTTCTGTCATTTATGTCAATAAGCCCCATTTCTTTCTCAACATCGGTAAACATCAGTGAGTACATTTTTTGCCGATCATTTGCCGTTAGTATGGAAATCAGCCAATCCCATGTTCGATGATCGTTTGAGCCCTCATAACATACAACATATCATGGTTTCAATCCCCCTAAACCCTTTATGCACTGCCATCTTCCATACTTTGGCCAGAAAATTCCCAGAGCCACAGAAGTCATCAGAAACTGTTTTATTAGATAGAACAGGGCAAAA
>JAODUJ010045696.1:0-12189 GCA_027564615.1 Psolus chitonoides | reverse complement strand
TCTACTCAGTTTGGAGAATACATATATCAAGTATGAGATCAATCCACTGTAGGATGGCTGAGATATTGTGGTCACAAGGTTTTCAGTGTTCGACCCCTGTTGACCTCAAATGACCTTTGACCTCCTTCAAAATCAATAGGGATCATGTACTCAATATTGGGAACACACATGGCAAGTATGACATCAACCCGGCTCGGAACTCCTGAGAAAACGTGGTTGCAAGCAAGTGTCACAGACACACGTATACATACTCACGCAGTCGTGATCGCATAGATTCCTCCGCTGATGCCAAGGAATCAAAAAGGTATCAAATAAGGGCCAGAATGCACCAAAGAGAGAACATACATCTAAAAACTCAAATTTTCAGCCAAAAAAGCAATAAATTTCCTTGCCATCGCCCCCAGAAATGTCTATGAGATGGCACTCTGCCCCTTCTGGCTACGCCACTGATATCATGCAATAAAATTAGAAGCTAGACTTAGGATTACCCAGGCCAAATTAGGTTTTTTGTTTCCCAAACCTGTTTTTCTTAAAGGGGAATAACAATGTTTGGCTGTGGTCGAAAAATATAATGAATGTCAGTGTGCTACAATAAACTACACAATGAAGATGAAATATGGTGGAAGTCAAGTCTCAGACAACACATGGATTCAATCGAGACACAATGAAGTACTCTTCCAAATGAGAGAAACTTCAAAGTCGGATTCAGAAGTCGACCTCAAAGGAAATCAATATTAGATCAATAAAACCTTCATAGAAAGCGCCGTGAAAACAGGTCCAGTGTGCAGCTAATTTGAAACTCATTATCCATCTCAATTCAGTAGTGAAATTACAGGCTAGAAGTATGATTATCATGGCAAAATCAGGTTATTATGTTTCCTAAACATGAATTTTGTTGAGGGGCTAGGGTCAATATTCACAACATGTTGGTACTCAATGTTGATGGGTTACAATAAACCATACAGTAAGATCAATTAGGATGACAGTCAATTCTTTGCTCAAACACCACATTTAGGCAATCCAGACACCAACAATTCTTCCAACCAACACACAGTCTAGATTCTAGAACAATATTACCAAGACTCACAAAATTATTTGTACAGAATTTTTCACGCAACGAACTGATTGTAGTGAAATCTCCTTACAATGAAACTTTGACAGTCGATCCTCAATTGTGGATTTAAAACCGGTTTTAAATGACTTTCTATACAGTGAAGTGTAGCTGGCAGATGATGCGAGGGTTTATGAATATCAGAACAATGAAACCTTTCTTCATAGAAAGCACGAAGAGAAACAGGTCCAGTGTGACGCTGATTTCTGAAACTCATTGTGCATCTTCTTGAAGCGGTAGTATGCACTGAAATTTCTCAACCTTGTATTTTTATTTTGGAGGGGCATACATGTCAGTGTGTTACAATAAACTATACAGTGGAAATGAATTATGGCGACAGTCAAAAAAATTCTCATATGGCACATTTATACGATCCACACACATAATGAATTACGTTTCCAGATGAGAAAATTTCAAGGTCGGATTCAAAAGTCAACCTTGCAGGAAATCAATATTGAATCCATAAAAAGTTCACAGAAATCATGGAGTGAAAACAGGTCCAGCATGAGGCTAATTTTTAAAACTCCTTGGAGCATTTCCTTGGAGCAGTATTCTGCACTTAAATTGAGGTATTTTGTTCCCCAAAACTGATTCTCTTAAAGAGTCATAAAATATTCGATTCAATGTTACCAGAAACGAGGAGCCAGTGTGAAACATTAAACTAGTGAAAATGAATTATGCGAGAGTCCAATCTTTCTTTACCTATACAGCACAATTTATACAATCCACACATAATGAATTACTCTTCCAGATGAGACAAATTTCAAGATCAGATTCAGAAGTCCACCTCAGGAGTCACACTCAGTTGGTGGAGCTTCGGACTTAGGGCAGCTCAACTTCTCCATTGTGTCCTTGGGCAAGGCACTACTTCCACCACTTTTTTCCACCCAGGTGCTAATTGGGGACCTGCAAAGTAACTTGTACATGTAGTTACCAGTTAGTGCTCTATCGTGGCTTTTCCCATGGGGAAGTCCCCAAGGGGACACAATTAAGTGACATGCTGTGTAGTGTGTCGGGAGCATAGTCCAAAATGTGAATGTTAGTGTGGGTTTGACAAGTTTCCAATGACCAGGGAAATATCTGTAAAGTGCTTTGTGACCTTGGTGAAAGGCCCTATATCAAATGCCAGATATTAATATTATTATTAGAAATCACAGAGTAAAAACCGGTCCAGCATGAAGCTAATTTTCAAAACACATCACATTCATCTCCTTGTAGCAATATCTCGTATAAAAATTAGGAGTTACAATTATCAAGGCAAAATCAAGTAATTTCCCCAAAAACCTGTTTTTGTAAAGGGGCATGACAAGCTTTGGTTCAGTGTTTATAAAAACATAATAAATGTCAGTGCTACATTTAACTACACAGTGAAGATGAACTATGACAGTCAAATCTTTGCTCATAGAGCACATTCACATACTCCTGCAAACTCAATGAACATTCAACTTCCGATTTAAAAGTCGGTGGGACAAAATCTCAAATGAAACCAATTTTAGATCAATGAACCCATCAAAGAGAACACAGAGAGAAAACAGGTCCTGTATGAAGCCAATTTATAATTCTCTCCCGAGTGTATATACCCTTGAAGCCATATTCTGCATTAAAACTGAAGGCCACGAATCTGGATTACTCCATGAATTACTCTTCCAGCCTCGACAAACATTGAACATCAGAAATGGAAGTCACGGTGGGAAACCTCAGAGGAAATCAATGTTTGATCAATGAAACATTCATAAACAGTGAGAAAACAGGTCTAAAGTGAAGAGACCTTTTAAGACTTGAGCACTGTGCATCTCATTCAAGCATCATTTTGCAATTAAAATAAAGGTCACAAATTAGGATATAACTTGTGGAATATTACCAAGGGAAACAATGGAATAATGTATTCAGAACTTGCTGTTGGGGAAATGAAATGACATACTTGAAGCAGGAATCCAGGCCTTATGATTTAAGGCAAGCTATTGCTTGTGCACACCTATTATTCATGTGAACGAAATCAGCGTGAACATTTTTTCTAAATTGCTCATCTTCGGCGTTCAATAATACAACTCGTGAGATAAAATGAATGAACAGAGCTTTGGCAATACAGCTTGCACTTTATTCGACCAATCAATTCTAACCCGGCAAGGCCCCTGGGGCTGCTACCCTCATCTTGTTTGTTGTTTTTACTCTTGGTTTTGTTTTGGACCCTGACCAACAAGGTGATAAGTTTCTTACACACTCTCGGCCCTCCCCCCGCCCCCAATGATCAGCCACCACTTATATATTCAGGCTCAACCAGGCATTCTTCCCCTAGATTCGACTAATCATTTCTAGCCCAGCAAGGCCTCCAGGGCTGCTACCCTTCTCGTTTTTGCTGTTTTTATTTGTGGTCTTGTTCTGGACCCGCAGTAGCAAGGTGATGTAGTTTCTTACACCCTCTCTGTTCCTCCACCCCAACAAACTGACGCCACTTACATATCCAGGCAGAAAGGCTGTTCTTCCCCATGACTCAACTAATCAGACCTAGCCCGGCAAGGCCGCCAGTGCTGCTACCCTTGTCCTTTTTGCCCTTATCATTCTTGATATTGTTCTGGATGCTGAGCAGCAAAGCCATGAAGATATTCATATTTTCCCAACCTCCCATCCCTGCCTATGTCAATGATCAGTCACCACTCACATACCCAGGCTCCACCAGGCCGTTCTTTTCCTCGATTCGACTAATCAGTCCCTGCCTGGTGAAACCCTGGGCTGCTATATCCTCACCCTTCTTCCTATTTTGACTCTTGACCTTGTTCTGAAGGATGGGCAGCAAGGCAATGAAGATAATCTTATTCCTCCCACCCAAAGATCACACGCCACTTACATATCCAGGTTCAACCAGGCCATTCTTCCCTTTGATTCGACTGATCAGTCCCAGCCCTGCAAGGCCACCGGGGCTGTTACCCTTGTCCTTTTTGCCATTCTTAGTCTTGATCTTGTTTTGGACGCTGAGTAGCGAGGCAATGAACAGGTTCTTCATCTCTTTCTCATCCTCCATGTCCTCTCGTAGAGCAAGCTGCTGGACGAGGATGTTGGAGAACTCTTGGAAGGTGTTGTCCAGTTCCTCCAGGAGTTCGTTCAGCTGTACAAGGTCCATCTCCTTCAGGGCTGAATCAAAAAGAAGAAAGTAATGTGAAAGCCATTGATAAAAGCCATTGTTTAGTTTGAAATTGTAGTGATAATTTTATTTAATCTTATCAGTTAAGTGCGAGTGCTTGAGAGTATGTAGGTCAGGTTAGCACGGAAGGGGCCCGTGAGGCTGATGCTTAAATCCGGTTTCCAGTGACACGAAGCAGATGAGGAGTTTAACCCTATAGACCATGCCTGGGTGGCATGCGACCTCACCTCTTCCCCTGGCCATGACAGGATCGAAACTAGGAGTAGCCAAAGGATACATCTAGCATAGGGATGCAGGGGTGCTGGGGCGTGAGGCTACTGGAATTGTCGCGAACAATAAGGGCTCTCTTAAGTGCCTCCTCGGCGATTGTTGTGCAAATCCCCCCTGCCTAATGACAGCTGTGGGTTATAGAGTTAATGAAGAAATACTTCTTTATCTGTAGTAACCATGGAAATACAACATGCTCTTTGCAGAGATGTGCCTGCCTTTGACTATCCAATGCTGGAATAATATCACCCTATAGAAGACGCTTGGGTAGCATGCGACCCCACCTCTTCCCCTGGACACGACAGGCTCTAAACTGCGAGTAGCAAAAGGATATACTGTATCTATCATCGGGTTGCAGGGGCGCTGAGGCGTGCCGCTACTGGAATGTTGCGAACAATAGGGGCTGTCCTCCTCCTCGGAGTTAATACTGCCCCAGAATGGGATGTAAGTTCAACACTAGGTAACCTCTAGCCGAAGCTATAGTACCCATCTGCAGCTGGGTGGACTGGGGCAGGCGGAGTGAAGTGTCCTGCTCAAGGACCCTATGCAACAACCGAGGTGGGACTCCAACTTCCTTTCATTTGATCGAGTGTTGCAAGCACTACCGCTAGGCTTCCAACCCCCCCCCCCCCCAACACACTTGAATAATAATAATAATGATAATGTCAAGCTCTTATATATCACTTTCCATCTATGATGATCTCGAAGCACTTTACAGATAGATATTACATAACCCCTGATTATTGGTAACCGGATATAGACCGTGCCAGCACTCCAGGTACACCTTCGCCAAAAAAAGTACTGCACCCGTGGCAGCCAATGCAACAGTGCCCCGGTCCATTACTTCACAGGGTACCTGTTTGAACCAGGACACAACGGAAAAGCTGATCGGTCCTGAGAGGACTCAAACTCGCAACCTTTCGATCTGTAGTCCAGAGCTTTACCATCTGACCTCCACAAAGAGTATGTGCCACCTCTCAAAAAACTGGCAAGTGTACATTTGGTTTCTAGCGCACAGGTGATTACCATCTGCAAGGCAATAATATATGCAGATGGTTGCCAAATTTCAAACATATTCAAATCTTTTGAGATCTTTGCAAGATGGTCACAAGTGACCCCAATACCAATTGCCGAATGTGCAATAGGTGGTCGTAAGGGCTTGATGCCATTAGTCATCCAAAGATTGTGGGCACTAGTTTTCTGCAGACAAACATTACACATCTTGCTATTAGTTCTGAAGCAAAATATTCGAATAAATGCTTGATACAAGAAAGAGTTGAAGCAAGAAAGAGTTTGTCTTACAAGTTATTGTTTTTATGGCCTTTATTTCTTACTGTGAAATAAATATTACTTAATTGAAACCTTGGAAAAAATAACATCAAGATGACTTCCAACCCAATGCTCATTGAAGCAGTAAATGTGTCTGTATTTAGTTAGTTACCTTGGGCAGAGTATAATGCTGTCAAATTAAAATTTATACGGAAATGCGCTCAACCGATTACTCATTCAAATGGAACTGTGGGCAGCAAAACAAATGCTCACCAGAAATACAAGGACGAACCCTGGAGTAATCAATGGTCAACAGTGCTGCCATTGTGAAGTTTTACACTTAGTTCCGGAAGGGCAGGGCTGCAGTTTTTGGTAGGAAATGTCCTTTTTTATGATGTTTCTAAATCAACATGTAATTTGAAGTCCATTTTCTTGTCAGCTCGATTGATGTTATGTATGGCACTATGACCAATACAGAATTACACATCCTGGGTTATGAAATTTTGTTATTTTGTATTAAGGAATTGGATGATTAAAGAGGGGCTTACAGTTTAGAGGCCACGCCGGTTGGCGATAGCCGCCACTAGGCCTGACCAACCGGCACTAGGCACAAATTAACACCCTGCCGACCAGCACTTTAAAAAATAATATATATATATAATTTTTTTTCTCTTTAGCCATGGCAATAATACTGTTGAAATCCCTCACACAAGTGTGTAGAGTATAAAAAAGAACTAATACAAGACTCTATTACCTAAAACTGCAATATGTGGTTCCGGCGAGACCGTGATGTCCCGAAAAATTAGCCGGCACTAACTTACAATTAGCCGGCACTAACTTTTTTCTGGCTATAACCCTGCATGCTTCCCATCAATATTTTTTAAAGGAGTATATATGTTGCACATAACCTTTCCTGCATCAAGTTTATGGACTGGAATATGCATGATGAAAACTTTTGATGGTTCCGGAACCGAGACAATAACATCGAGGAATGAAGAAGAAAATGGCAGTGAAAAATAAACCAAGTGAAAGCACAAGAACCAATGGAACAAAGATGCACAGAGCCAATGGAAGCAGTGTTGTTATTCATGTCCTAACCCTTTATAGTCTGTCGGGAAAATAGGGGGCTGGGGGGCCTGTAGCTGCAGCTGGCCGTGACCGGACAATTCCCCCGAGGACAATTCCCCCTGGCACATTTCTTCAGCTTAGGGTTAGAGTTAGGGGTTAGGGTCATGGGTTCGGGTTAGGTTTGTCTATTGGGCAGGGGGGGGAATTGTCCCCGGGGGAAACTGTCCTAGAACCGCAGCTGGCACCTTTGTGTACACACTCCAGCAGTTATGCAACAGATTTCATGGTTCAGCGCGCCTGGCACATGCTCGAAGAACCTGGCTAGCAGCACAGTGATAAGCCCTGCAGCATGAGCAAGTAAAGTTGTGTTGTTGTCAAGCTCTCGCAGGGCATCGAAGGGTCAATAGACATGTTCTCCAGTCATCTATAGCAATTTCCTGGGCACAACATTCACGGTATGACCCTGCAGCCAGGAGAATAGCATCCCTTCTCACTCTGGGGTATAGATAGGCTTAGTAAAAAAAGTGTGATCTCGCTTTACTTGCCGCAAATCTTGCTATTTAATGTTTATCTCGCTTTTTACTATCTTTACCGAGAAATTACTCGATCGTTGAATTTATTGCCCCAAACCTTTGGCAATCCGTGTTTTGTGTCTTCTGACACCATATCCTGCTATTTGAACAACAGCCGAGGGCTTCGTGATTCCTTGCATTTAGATTTAAAATATGATTTTGTTTAACCTCTGTTGACCTCAGACCTCAAACAAAACAATAGGGATCATATATTAACTATGATGAACACACACACCAAGTATGCACTCAATTGAAGAATTGCCCTATCAATTTATGGTAGTTACAAGTTTTGTTGACCTTTGGTGACCTGTGATCTCCAGCAAGAACAATACGGACCATGAACTAGTACGAGTTCAATTGAAGTTTGCCCTATCAAGTTACAGTGGTTCATAAGGTTTTCAGTGTTTGACCTCTGTTGATATCAGATGACATTTGCCCTCCCAAAAACAATAGGGATCAGGTACTGATTATGATCAACACGCATACCAAGTATGAGCTTAATTGGAGTTGCCAGGCTATCAAGCTACGGTGGTCACAAGGTTCCAGTGTTTGACCTCAGATGACCTTTGATCTCCACCAAAAACAATAGGGACAGTAAACTTACCATCAAGTTATGGTGGTTGACCTTTGACCTCGACCAAAAACGATAGGGATCATACAGTAACTATGATGAACAACACACCAAGTATGTACTAAATCGGAAAATTGCCCTATCAACTTTATGACCTCTGTTGATCTCTGGTGACATTTGACCTCGACCCAGAACAATACGGACCAGGTACTAGCTACATGGTGACACACATACCAAGGATGAGCTCAATTGAAGTTTGCCCTATCAAGTTACGGTGGTTTACAAGGTCTTCAGTATTTGACCTCTGTTGACCTCAGATGACTTTTGACCTCCCAAAAACAATAGGGACCATAAATTTACCATGATGAACATACATACCAAGTATCAGGCTATGAGCTCAATTGAAGTTTGCCCTATCAAGTTATGTGTGGTTACAAGTTTTTCAGTGTTTGACCTTTGTTGACCTCAGATGAAACAGTACAGAGCATGTAATATCTATGGTGATCAAACATACCAAGTATGAACTAAATTGAAGTTTGCCCTATCAAGTTATAGTGGTTAACAATTTTTCAGTATCTATCCTTCGTTGACCTCAGATGACCTCCACCAAAATCATCAGGGATCAGGTACTGATTATGATGAACACACATACCAAGTATGAGCTTAATTGAAGTTTGCCCTATTAAGTTACGGTGGTTACAAGGTTTTCAGTGTTTGACCTCTGTTGACCTCAGATGACCTTTGACCTCAACCAAAAACAATAGGGACCATAAACTTGCTTGATGAACATACATACCAAATATGAGCTCAATTGAAGTTTGCCCCATCAAGTTATGGTGGTTACAAGGTTTTCAGTGATCAACCTCTGTTGACCTCAGATGACATTTGACTTCAACCAGAACAATAGGGACCATAAACTTGCTTTATGAACATACATACTAAGTATGAGCTCAATTGAAGTTCGCCCTATCAAGTTATGGTGGTTACACGGTTTTCAGTGGTTGACCTCAGATGACCTTCGACCTCAACCAAAAACAATAGGGAGGATGAACTGACTATGGTGATCACAAAGACCAAGTATAATCTCAATTGAAGTTTCCCTATCAAGTTATTGTGGTTCAAAGGTTTTCAGTGTTCGACCTCTGTTGACCTCATATGACCTTTGACCTCCACCAAAATCAACAGGATCTGGTACTGATTATGATGAACACACAAACCAAGTATGAGATCAATTGAAGTTTTCCCTATCAAGTTATGGTGTTTACAAGGATTTCACAGTGTTTGACCTCTGTTGACCCCAGATTACCTTTGACGTCTACCAAAAACAATAGGGATCATACAATAGCTATGATGAACACACACACCAAGTATGAACTAAATTGAGGAATTGCCCTATCAACTTATGGTAGTTACAAGGTTTTAACTACATGACCTCTGTTGATCTCTGGTGACATTTGACCTCAACCCAGAATAATACAGACCATGTACTAGCTGTGGTGAACACACATACCAAGGATGAGCTCAATTGAAGTTTGCCCTATCAAGTTACGGTGGTTTACAGAGTTTTCAGTGTTTGACCTCTGTTGACCTCAGATGACTTTTGACCTCCCAAAAACAATAGGGACCATAAACCCACCATGATGAACTTGCATACCAAGTATGAGACTGAGCTCAATTGAAGTTTGCCCTATCAAGTGTTTGATCTTTGTTGACCTCAGATGACCTTTGACCTCAACCAAAAACAGTACAGAGCATGTAATAACTATGGTAATCGAACATACCAAGTGTGAACTCAATTAGAGTATGCCCTATCAAGTTATGGTGGTTAATTTTTTTAGTATTTAACCTTTGTTGACCTCCACCAAAATCATCAGGGATCAGGTATTGATTATGATGCACACACATACAAAATATGAGCTTAATTAAAGTTTGCCCTATCAGTACCAGGTTACAAGGTTTCCAGTGTTCGACCTCTGTCGACCCCAGATTACCTTTAACCTCAACCAAAAACAATAGGGACCATAAACTTGCTTGATGAACATACATACCAAGTGTGAGCTCAATTGGAGTGTGCCCTATGGTATGGTGGTTACAAGGTTTTCAGTGTTTGACCCCTGTTGACCTCGACCAAAAACAATATGAGTATGTACTAACTATGGTGATCACCCATACCAAGTGTGATCTCAGGTACTGATTATGATGAACACACAAACCGAGTATGAGCTTAATTGAAGTTTTTCCTATCAAGTTATGGTGTTTACAAGGATTTCACAGTGTTTGACCTCTGTTGACCTCAGATGACCTGTACCGAAAACAATAGGGATCACGTACTCACTATGAGGACATACACACCAAGTATGAGCCCAATTGAATTTTCCCTTATCAAGTTATGGTTTTTACAAGGTTTTCAGTGTTTGACCTCTATTGACCTCCACCAAAAACAATAGGGACCATGTACTCATGTAAGATCCGACTTTGCATCGTTCTGTTATCAATAATCGAAGATAATTTTCAGATTTAGGCCTACTTTTCCATTATCTTAATGGAACTGATCCTATGCAGTCACAGACACTAAAATATATAGACTATGTTGTTTAGTACAGCTATAAGTGTATACGCAGCGATGCTTTTTTTATATCTGGCATGACGTAACTAAATAAGAAAGCATCCAACGTTTCCAATTTCGATTTGTTGTCTCTAAAAAAATCACATTTTTTTCTTTTAAGCCTGATCATAGGGGGAGCACATCATGTGCTAATCGTTGACAAATGGTGACAATTTTTTTTATGACACATGGCAGTGGCGTAACCAGTGGTGGGGCAGGTGGGGCAATGGCCCCACCAGTTAGTCCCACCAGTCAGACATCTTGCCCTACCACTTGCCACACCAAATGAGATTAGTGGTCCCCCTTTTTTTATAAACAAAATGCATTCAACAGCAGTTCAAATGATCGATCACTCAACAAAGTTTCGGTAAACATGCAATGTTAACACCATCAAATCACCAGTTAATGACGTCTTGTGTTATTAGCCTAATAATAATAATGAAGATACATGTTTTGCATTTATTAATACAACTCAAAATATACAAAACTGCATTTTCAACCAGTCATGGGGTAAATATTCGAGCACACTTATGGGGGTCATTTACATGGCAAATTGCCGTCATTGGTAGATAAAAAGGTTAATTACTCCAACATAGGACATAATATGAAGGCTGCAGTAAGCACAAAGTACCTCCGAGTACAAGTTTTGATTATGTAAGGATCTTCGGAGCTTCCCCCTCCCCTCTCCCCCACATGTTTAAGAACAATATTCCATCAGTGGTAAGTGCATGGGGTAGGCCTAATTGATTTTAATGCTCGTTATGCGAAGAAATTTGTATATAACAGGTCAGTAACTGAGTATAATCGATGTTGGAAGTGCGACACAAAGCAGGTATAAACTAGGCCTACATGTTATGCCCATCAGTTTGGATACCTCGATGATAAGACTATATAGTTTTATTACTTCAAAATATTTATTCTGCCTTCATTGCCAAGGAATAACAAAATCTCTCTTGGTTTTCTTGGGTTTTTTAAATAAACATTGTACTTAATAAACCAACTAAAATGATGAAAATGATAGCACTATTTTGCATCTGAGCCCCTCTCAAAACCCGAAAAATCAAAATAGGAGGGCGCCACCTCCGTGGTCCTCCCTTTGGACCCTCCCTCGTTTGTTGCCCCACTGATAAAACTTGCTGCCCCCTTCGGCCCCACCGAATGAAAAAGTCTGGTTATGCCACTGACACATGGTAAACACAAAGCACTTTTTCAACAGGATTTCTCATAATCGCTAATTAGTTTGATTAATGCACGCGAATGTGAAGGGCAGCCGGGAAAACTTTGAAGCCAACTTTAAACATTTTTGGCAGCGTGTTGTTCTCTCGCATTTCGCTTGTACTAATTTCGCATATTTTCAATTGTGCAAAAGATTCTGGGTAATTATGCAGGGATAAACAAAACATCTCTGGAGGCATGCAAGTACTCACATCAGGGGTCGCGCGTCTGCGCGTCTATGACCCGCCAGTTCCGGCTCAGATGCGCAACTTGTTCCTTGAGCTTCTTTAAAGGGGTCCGATGATGTTGTGATAGATCTGGCCCAGCTGCAGCTTCATTTTGAGTGTGATTTTATCAGCCAATTAGCCCAAC
>JAODUJ010045585.1:0-12191 GCA_027564615.1 Psolus chitonoides | reverse complement strand
AATTGCAGTTATTGTGCATTCGAAAGATCACGTATACTCTTCGAGAATAGTATGAACATAAATGCCACCTACAGTACTATAGGCAGGATAGGCGGTTAGGTCGTTGGAAAGAGTGTCACTGCTTGGAGAGGTGAATTGTGTAGGGTCGGAAACAGTCCCACATAACATTTGTAGGTGAATACTATGATAAAGATGTTATATAAGACAATACAAAATCCCACCATGTCGCCAGGGAAATGCCCACCTACACTGCAAATACATAATTAGAACACTAAACTAAACACCAACATGAAACAGATATAGAACGCGTCTTGGTGTTCTGAACACTTAGTGACTTATATTGCCGAACATTTAGTGTTATATTGCTGAACACTTAGTTCAGGAATAGAACTATAGTGTTTAAGAATAGAACACTAAGTGTTCAGGGATATAATACTAAGTGTTCAGGAATATAACACTAAGTGTTCAGATGAGCGTTCAGATAAGTGCTAATATAACATTAAGTGTCCTGGAATAGAACACTAAGTGTTCAGGACACCAAGACGCGTTCTATATCTGTTATATTTTGGTGTCCAGTTCTTGAACACATGAACTTGCAGTGTACACACACAGGGCAGGCTATCTGGTAAGACTTGCTTTACACGTCTTAGAGATCGGCCTATACAAACCATACATATGGTAGTAAAGTATATGATTGTAATATAGGCCTGTATCTATAACTGTACAGTATAGGCAGTGTACAGTCAGATAAATATTTATTGAATGTTAGGAGTAGCATTTCCCTGGTATAGTTCATATATCACCCTGTGTATAATGAGTATACATAGGCTAATTAGACTTCATTCTAGGAATAAACTGCAATTGTGAGACTTTTACTGGGGAATAAACGGGATCGACTCTAAATGTAGCTGAATAACGGACGAGGCGACAAATTGTGGTTTATTACTATTCTACAACCCCCAAAATGATAAAAATGTGATTTTTGCATAACTAATGAGGCTAGTCATCCATTATTGCAAAAATAACGGATAGCTGGCCAATCGACCAATCAGATTCGAGTATATGAAATAACGGATAGCAAGGGGTTGCATAATCATCTTTAACATTGTTCGTGGGACTTGCTTATACGTCTTAGTTGAAGCAACCTATACAGACCATATAAATGGTGGTGACAGTATATGATTGTAACATACGCCAAAACGTATACTATAAATATAACTGTACAAGTACGCAGTGTACAGTCAGGGAAATTATGATTGAATGTAAAGAGTAGCAATTCCCTGGCTGCCTGGTGCAGTTCATATATATGCTGGTACACGTTTCCCATTAATTATACCATATGTGATAGCGAGATTTCTAATAGGCAGTAAATCATATAATTGTCTCAAATTATTACGTATTCAGAATGGATATGCTATCATAGATTCATGTGATAAAAAAGTAATTAAAGTATTTTAATCCCATTGCTCGTTTTGATCCTTTTCGAATATTTATTTTAAAATAGTTTCAACTTGAATCATGTACAACGTACAACGACCTGACGACATTCCTAGACACACATCAGGTTATCTTAGAATAGTAGGCCCTATACTTTCTCCGATTAAACCTTCAAACATTAACCTGTTTGATAGTTGGAAAATTATAGTAATAAAATTGATTGTCCTGAACTATAAATAAGTAAAAATCCAAGTTCATTGTTGCCATGGTAGAACAAAATGGATTACAGTATTCAGTTTCGATACAAATAAATACATTCAGGAAAAAATATATTGCAGTTATATGTGTTTTGTTGAAGGTTAATGCAGTTTGTCTAAATAAGTCGTATACCATTCGGAAAAAAACATATTCACGATTTTGGCTAGTATATGAAACGTATTGAACAAAATCTTTCGAGTAAACTAAAAACATTTAATATGTTTATCGTCTTTCTGAAAATTATAAAAAATATTTATTTCTCAAGGAGTGCATTTCATAGTTTATGTTATTTTGTTATACTGCAAGTCCCAACAGTAGGCCCACAATGTACCATCTGTGCAGACAAACATGATGTAACATAGTTATTGTTTCCAACAAACAGACCTTGGGAACGCCAATTATTATTTAATGAGAAGAATGAGGAGGAAATGTTATAATTCTATCTGGGTCATGATATTATATGATATAGTAACTATGTATACATTGATTAACATTATGTTTCCTGAATTAATCGAAACCGACTAACATACCGGTATGTAACTACCCTTTTCCTCGTAGATTTCTTAATATGCCATGTTGACGTGTACCATAGCTTTCGATTTTTCTTTGGCTTCTATGACAACTATTTTGAAATGAATAACTTAACGTTTGGTATAGCCTTCACCATTATATTAACTTCATCATGTCATATTTCAAACAGGTATGAGTCATGCATTCATTAGGTGGGGCCGGTAGTCAAGCAAATATCCAAAGGCTAAGCGTTATCCTATGTATGTATGTATGTATGTATGTATGTATGTATGTATGTATGTATGTATGTATGTATGTATAACACACTAACTTAGAGTAATGGTACACAGGTTTATTATCACGAGTACAACGCCCGGTTGTCCCAATTCAGCTGATCAATGTTGAACATACCAAGCATACAAAATGGCAATAGGTCTGTAGGTACACTTTTCTTTGCTTTTCCAGGTCGTTGGTGTGTTTTGTAATAGCCTTTTCCATCTCATATATATTATATATACAAAGTATATTGCCATATTTCATAATCCCTATTCAATCTTACCATAACGGAATCCTCTTTTCGTTGATTTAGGACGCTTAATTAACAGTAACAGCATTATGCCAATAATAAGTATTAACAGATATGGCAGTATGGGTATGTTAAACGTTCATAATAGTGTATTACAAGTATAGCCACGTTCAGATGTAATAACATACTGTACCACAAATAATGTACTATGACGGTATAAGTTAGTGTTACTGAAACCATCTGCCCAAGTATTATATGGGGTTTCATGAAGATGATATGTCTGAAATTTTGTTTAGCCTACACTGGATAAGCGATGTTGTATAAGTTTAAGGACTCCATATTAACTCAGCACTCTATCTAAGGGTGCACAACCAAAAATATGATCCGGGAGCGGTGGCGGCCATGTCGGAAGTTTCGACCAACTTCGCCGAGGGCGACAGCGACACTTTTCGAACAAATCTCACGATATTTTATCGCCGCTCGCGTGATCTGTAGGGTCTATACGACACCTTATCAAGGTTATGTTGTCGTTCGTGTTTAGGTTGATAAAATGTGTGTAGGAGCAATCGAGGGGCCTGTACGCTTAGTGATAAACAAGTTACATGTCTATATGTGTATATCAAAGACTGCTGTATAATTTCCCCTTCGATTTGGGGGTATCAGAGGTCATCAACAATGATTAAACTTAATGAATTCGGCCTAAATTCGTTTGATATCCACCTTCGTAAATTAAACACACGTTTTTGTGTTACAAACATCTGGATATTGGCGTACAATTTTGATTCATGTAATTTAATTTATTTAAGTAAAATCATGTCATGTCATTTTGTCACTTCAAAACAACTTTAGGTTATCGGTAGAATTATAATATCCGATACCCAGAAAAACAATTCATGGTTGTCAGTAGACAGGTCTGAAATATTTGTTGTTTGATTCGAACATTCAGGCAAAACTATTTACTTCCAAGCAAAAACAAAAGAAAACAGCCATTCAACGGCAGATTACAATATAACTGCACATTTGTTTTAATCTTATTCGGTGTGTTGTTATCTTAATATGTTATCCCCGTATATATACATAGTCATATTTTATGCAACTATGTTTCTCTAATGTATAACTGCTTCGATCAACACAATTTAGACGATATATGGAAAGTATTGCTAGTACTGTGCTCCTCTCGGAAGTGTAAAATGTTCCGACCAACACAGTTCACGCTATACAAAGACCCGATAGAAGTATTGCATGTTCTGCACTATGGTTCTGTTTAGTGTATTGAAACCATGCTTCTCTCTAATGTACAACTGTTTCGACCTACACAATAGAAGTATTGCTATGGTATTTGAACTCCTATCTAATGCATGAATGTTTCACATACACAACGAAGACGATGTATACAAGTGTTGCTAGTATATTGTGCAGTTATGACTCTGCTTCTCTTTAACGTAGTTGTTTCGACCTACACAATTTAAACAATATGAAGACTGATAGAAGTATTACTAGTATTGCAGCTATGTTTTTGACCTACACAATTCATGCCATATATAAAATATTGCGAGTATTGCAACTATACTTCTGTCTAATGTGTTAACAGTTTCGACCAGTTTATAAACGATATCAGAAGTACCGGTATTGTTTGTAATGCAACTAGTGTATATGCTTCTCTCTAATGTATATACTGATGTATATAAGTTTAGACCTATACAATTCAGACGAGGGAGAAGTATTGTTAGTATTGTAACCATGCTTCTCCAGGGGGAATCATTGTTTCGAGTTTCGACCTACACTGTTTAGACGATATATAGAAGTATTGCTAGGTCTATTCTATTTTGTTCCCACAGAATACAGAGCAACTTACCTTTTTGTGAGTTACTGAAGCCAATTCCTAATCTGTTAATAACAATTGACCATATTGACTGACTGAAACATTTTTTAATTTGATCAAAGATATCAGTATTCGTCCTTACAGCTCTATATCTTGATTTAAACTGAGGAGTTGTGGGAGGAGTTGAAACAAACGATAAGTAGATGCATGGACCAATTTCCATCCAATACTTACAACCTTGTTAATGTGTTCAAATCCCAATACCTTGAAATCCTACATCGGATTCTAGTCCTTACAACTCTTTGCTTCCCTAATATTGATATTATGTTATTCCTGAAGTTTCACTTTATATACAAGATAAAGATTCGACCCCAATATGCTGACTGATAGCACTTCTGCTTTGGTGAAAAATTAAGCTTAGTGATCTTTTGTTGTCTGATTTCAAATGCATGGAGGCTATTTACCAAATTTACCAACGAAAAAAAGAAAGTCTGATCAATAATGCAAATACTGATTATTACTTGAATTACTAAATAAGCACTTGAAAGGACAAGAGATGAATAGATTCTTCCATGCACGAATGAACGACAAATGACATTTATAAAACCAGGGAAATGCTACTCCAACAGCTGTAGCATTTAAAACACATACAATTCATAGGCCTGGTTATCAATTAATTTGTCGAATTTGTTGAATGGATTATAGGCAATAGTTGATAAATCAATAGTTTTCAATATTGAATAACTACATTCGGAGTTTATAATTTGTTAAAACATTTATATTTTGTATCAGTTTCCAAATCGTAACATAGACCTAGTACACAAAGGGAGTCTTGAAGCCTGTATGTATCTAACAAATACAACTAGGCATATACCAAATATATATATATATATATATATATATAAGATTTTATTATGTATATATCAAACTATATAGTCGTCAAGATTATGCCTTAAGATATCTACGAACGCTGCATTCAAGCTCGTTTCAGACTGGGATAATTTAAAAGTGAGTTTGAGGGTATATTCGCGGGACTACGTGACAACCTCACGTACCGACTACTAGCAACACTCCCAGCGTGTACACAATAACACCAGAGGAGGGCGGGATATTTTTGTTCTTGTCAAAATTCCACTGGGAAAACGGGCTTTAGTCATGAGGACGACCTAGAAAATTAAACCTGATGTATTTTGATTTACCGTTTTTTCTTGCAAAATTTTGGTTGGAATTCTTCAAATTATACGTGTTGTCATGCTTAATAAAATATACCGGTAATGCTTTGTACTCGCAGGTATATTCGAGGGCTGGTAATTTGTATCCGAAGACGTTAAAATGTGATTATATAGGCCTATCGTGTCATGATCAGTGGCGACGGGAGTCTTGTGTAACGATAGGCTAAAGTTATTTTGGCGTAGAAGACCAAAATTGTCTTTTGTCATACGAAAAAAATGTTGCCCTATGCGACCAACATTTTCTTTTGTCACATAAAACCAACATTTTTGGGGTCACATAACGCCATTTGAGGATGTGAAAGAACTTCTAAGTTATGGTTGAAATAAATAATTAATGGTGCCGTTTACTTTGTTGGTATTACCCTAAAACAAATGTATGTTATCGCAAAGATTACTGTAGTGTTCTTCTGTACGAAAATTCTAAACATGAGATTTAGTTCAGATGTAAACAATATCTGATTCCTTGTTACTTTTCAATAAAATAAATATAATAACAATAAAAAGTGGTAAAACAATGATATTGTACCAATGGTTGACTCGTTTCATTTCTCATTAAGCAGTTAAGGAGACAGTTACATGTGTTTGTACCGTATGTCCCAGACAACGGTAATCGGCCTATTTATCCACCAGGATATTGTGTGTGCCGAAGCTACTAGTTTCACGACATAATGAACTAGGCTGTTAAGGATATCAATACCATGTCCACAAGAACACAGTGTAACTATACTTTCAAAAAAAAAATCTGCGAAACTTTTATCCGGCAAAGCATGGAGGGTTGTTTCCATTTCTTTTCGTTCCACCCGCTGTTGATAGACACGATAATAATCCGTTTGGGTAAAGACTATAGAAGGAAAAGCCACAAAGATTTGATTAAAGTTTTACGCATAATTTCTCATCGTTTCACTGTAGGTGGTACGGTACTTCGACTTGCTTAGACTGCATCGCCGATTGAAAACGAGACCCAACAAGGGGGCTATTTAAATATTATTCTGTCTAAAATTTGATCAAACAGTATAACGTACCCGATCATAAACCGTTGATTAAAAACATCGATATACGGAGCCCGTTGTATATCATTTACATAATTTGCTATTTTTCGGACGGGGTGCGACTAATTCCGATCTCTCACAAAATGGTTTTAGCAGATTGAAATCAGGTTCCTATTCAAATTACGTAGATTTTTCTGTTAATTCCACCTCATCCCAAATTCGACTGATCGTAATCTAGGCTACATCCGAAGTACTGTATACTGGTCTAAAACCCTTTTCCAATATTCATGAGTTTGGATGGCATCCCTTTTTCGGATAATGGAATTGTCCAATATAGAAGAGTGATTTTTTGAAGTGATACACTCGTCTAAGTGAAGGACGGAGTGTGACCGGGGTCACTGAACCAGGAATGGTCGCCAGAATGACCCAAAGCCAAAAAGAGCAACTATCTTACTTTTACAAACCTTAAAAAATACATTAACATTACACATTAGGTTAAAAATATCATTTCTATGAATAACATAAATATTGTGTTTTTGGCCAGGAATGTTTTTTACACGAAAAGTGCAAGACTAAAAAACGGAGATGCTAATGCCAGTACTTTGACCTCTGAATGGCCCCAGTCAGAGTTACACTTAACGATAGACGCATCCAATATGGAAGGTTCTGCTACAAATTGCCGAAAATATCGTACTATTTTGCAATTTTTGCTGTTTTTCAACTTGCATAAAATCATTCACCAGGCACAGTCAAAGCTCTCTTCTATATCGGAATGTCTTATTCAACATAAAACCCGTATACACTAAACATTTAGAAAGGTTTCAAGTAGAATATTGACTAGGAGTTTCCAAGTGTAAAAATGGGGTGTTTTGGTGGTTTTCAATGTTGGCAAATAGTAACAAAGTAGCCCCCCCCCCCTCCAGGAATCGGGCGGTGACACAAGAACGATGTTCTTTACTTGGCGTTAGTGCATTACGTACTACATCATTCACATCCCGCAGTTACCGGCCAAGGTTGGCAATATCATAATTTTTTTAATATTTTCAAATGTTACACAAAGTAAATATTCAAGATTGCAATGACGTCATTCATTCAAAATACATGCAGTGCAGTGCAGGATGTGGATGCGACAATGAGAAAACAGTGCGTCTTCAATGTTTCGGTATAGCTGATAGCTAGTGCGCACGCGTGGGGTTTGTTATTCATTGCGACCAATCATCTTGATCAAGAAATTGATGATCTCATGTACCATATGTCACTTCTATTTCCAGGTATATACATCAGCCTATAGGCGGTATCAGGATACATTATAGATCATGGGTATTACTCAGTTCACTTTCATTTCGGTTCAAGTAGAGAATTCGATCCTATTGCTATGATAATTATTGGTATTAGCCTATTCTTTAACGGGTATTTCATAGAAACTCTAATCGGGTATATGTTTCACTGAGTCACTTTGGTATATATCAAACATGCATCATATCTTCCACGCACATCTCGCAGTACCTGTTCTCCTCATATACTAGGCCTATCTCGCACGATCTCTCGTATCGGATATCACAATGCGAAGATTCGGCGAAGTTTTGGGGTCAACATATGAGAAAAATATCCATGCGCGGATTATTGGCTGTATTACTAACAGATTTTTGCACACATCTGATTCATGTTTGGGTCTACTGCAGACCATATGGTGTAGGCCTGCAGTAGCTTTCGCCTAGAGGGCATGTATGACTTACATAGACCTATCTATACTGATAGGATATACAGTCATGTACTTTTTTCTGTGTAGACATAAAAACATCGATGGAAGAATTAATCTGTATTCTCGTTATTTGTTAGTAACACATTTCCCTGCTTATTTTGGGGACCTAAGATATTCACATTTCTATAACCCGATTATATGTATGGAGTGTAAATGGTTTAGGTATACGGAGGTGTGAGGAACGCGTACAAATAGAGACTACGACATTAATCAACCATGAAACGTAGTGTATGTTCTCCATTTTCGACCTGACACACATTTGACAACAAATATGCGTATGTATATTTATAGCTATAGCTCTATATTGTTGTTCAAATTTATAAGATATTATTTCAGATATGGATGTGTTAACGCGCGCGATCAGTCTCAAAATATTGATGGAATTATGAGATATGATGTATTATTGAAACGACTTGCGCTACAATAATTAAATAACAGAGACCTAGCTGTATATACTCACAGACAAACAGACATAGCCTAGGGAAAATTGACAAGTTTATTGAAATAACAACTTTTAGACATGGGATATGTACTACTTTTCATGCACACATGGTTCCCATTGATCCATAGGTAAATAGTTGATTTGATAAATGTGTATATTTATCATATAACTCACACGCCAGATTGATTATTACCTAACTACCTGTAAGAAATTATACTTACAATTGATGTGCTACATTTATGCTCTTTATAATTGTAACTGTTAGACTATATCGATTCCCAATGTTTACTAACTTCAATTCACTCCTTCATACTATAAGCATGAATTTTTAGCCACCATATCTAATTTAGTCTGGGATTATCACTGCTAACTTCAATGCGGCATATTCTAAAAATCTCCCGCCAAAATATCGAAGGTGTCGTTCGGTATCGGCTTATAGTCGCCTGATGCTTTGAGCCTAGTGAGATATGTTACAGATTAAACTAACAGTTTGAAGTGATACAACAGCTTCGACACCTGCTGAACATTTCTCTTACTTGTGTATAAACGACTTGACACTTGGGTTTTGATACATTGAATCATTTAGACCATAATTATATAAACTCGGCTGTTTTTATAAGGCTTATTCGATAATCAAATCGTGTGAGAACACATGACTGAACATTCGCGTGTCAGCAACTGTTATGCATAGTATTCACGGACGAATTGGTCACTAATTATTTTGTGAACGAAACTGAAAAGTAGGCTGTCTCCCACAATCTGAAATCAGAAGTCACATTCAGTCTTCAAAAAATAATTATGAAGAGTTATTTACTGTCATGCAGGGCTTCTTTCGAGCAATAGACTGCGCTCCCAACTTGGTGCGCAGTGGAGAAGACTTGGTGGCCAGTAAACTGATTTTAAGGGCACTTGGCACCAAGGTCAGGCTGAATCTAAGTCACCTTTGTGTCATTGATGCTTATGTCCAGCTTAAGTGGTTAAATGTGCTGTTTATAACACGATTTTTTTTAGCGCTTCGCGCGCAATGGCCTCGTGCAGTCTCTGGTTTATATTTTAATGGCGATCAATTGTGTGCAGCAGACGACATTGCTTCCCGTCTGCCCGTTGACAGCTTGATAACCAAACACAAGAGCTACACTGCCTATACGTGGCAGGACAACCTTTTTTGCATGTTGGCGAGGGGGTCCCCATTGTCCAAGAGACTACTTGGTTCCCAGTGAAAATTCCTCAAAAGAGACTCTGCTGTCAACTAGGCTAATACTAAGCCTATAAACTACACATTCGGGTCTTATTCTGTTATTTCTATTATAAGAATACATTAAATTAGCTCAATGAGTTTGTATTTCAGTCGAGAAGAGCAGAGTAAAACGCTATTTGTTAATGAGATCATTTAATATCATCAGACAGTCTCAACAATATATTTACTATCAGAAAATGTTAGGAACGTTGCATTACTTGAAATTGGAAAATTTTGGCGGCAAAGAATGTGAATTAGGCCAGACTTAGGCTACGTTATGTTAGACCATGTATGTAGTCTGTGTTAATACGTCCATGGTTAGACAGCCCTGTTCCTCCTAGAATTATATTATCTTCCAAAACAAAGTTCACAAACGAAGTCTGAAGTAGGTTGAAATATGTGATCTCAGTGGTGGTATTTTTTGGACAGTTAGATGGGGCGACAACTTGGCAACACTCGCCGAGCTCATTTATGATCTCTGGGGGCTATTTCCAGTGGTGGACCCAGAATTGATTTCCAGGGGGCGAATCATGTTCCATATGCTCAAAAACCATTTCAGGATCAATTAAGGATGGGCGAATCATGTGATGTGTACAACAAGACACAATCAAATATACCATTGACTTGAAATTCTAGGGGGACGCTTTCTCTCTCTCCCCTTGGATCAGCAACTGATTGCTAACATATGTTAGATTCATTAGGTAACGAAATCTACCCGCATCATTGCTAATATTTATAAATACTGTATAAGTGCTAACGTGGTTCATGCCTCATAACCAACTCAGGATGGGAAAGTTTCCCTTCTCCTCATTCCTCAAACACATAGTTTGGTTCTTATAAAAGCTCTATAATTCATGTGCCCATATCGTCTTACAGGAGTTTCGCAACTAATGGAAAATTGGGAGCTATCCTTCCCCTTTAACACCAAGTCCCCAATTAAGTTTTTTTCATTTACCTTCGTAGAAAACGTTGACTTGTTATAGGCTGCAAGGCCCTATATATATACTATACAGTTTCATTGTACAATCGTTACTATATACCTGTTAACTGCTGACAAAGCAGACAGGCCGAACAAATCGACAAACTTTGTCAAATGTCACATTCTTTATTGCCGAAAAACCTGCAGACAAGTCATGCAATAAAGACGGTTGTAAATTTAGCTTTCGTTTGGTTTTCTACTCCAATTAGACCAGAAAGAAGATTTTTACAACATTAAAAAATAAAACCAAAAAACACAACTTAACTGTCCGACACTGAAATTAAAGTTTTTACGTTTCACCGTCTTTACCAAGACCTGAGGTTTAATTTGTTTTGCGATCCTGTACATTATCCAGACGCATTTGAGTCTTGTCGAACGATGCGTCCCAAATTTTCACTAATTAAGTGATTTGGCTAAATACGGTTATCTATGGCACCCATGGGTATTATCGCGTCGATATTTACTCGGTTTTTATAGGATTATCAAAGTATTACTCATTTTGTAAGATTTAGGGGGGAAAGTTGGTTACAGAATATATTTGTTTGATTAAAGTTATACAATCAACCATATTACAAATAGCATACACTCAAAGCTGAAAATATCGTTTCAATACAAAACGCTTTTTTCGAAATGACTAGACTGCTATGATGTTTTTTAACAGACCCAAATTTGGGGTCTATTGTTAGGCAGGCTATTGTGTATTGTAGACCGCTCGGCCGAATTGAGGAATGCATGCAACAGCTATAAAAATTATATCACTGAGATATGTTGCACGGAAGAACCTGTTTAACTTGTCAGTCTGACGGTTAAAATCGCTTCATTTATTTCTCATCACAATCTACGGTAGCCTATATATTTTTGTTTCACGCATCAAGCGATATTATTACAAGGTGAAACTATTTTATATATATACATCTGACTTTTCACCCGATGTCCATAGCCTCCAACGTTAACTACTGACAAAAGTGTTTAATTCCTAACACATGTGAAATGTCGG
>JAODUJ010045475.1:0-12192 GCA_027564615.1 Psolus chitonoides | reverse complement strand
AAAACAATTTTGGGACGGAGTAAACAGCATCAAGGGGAACATTTTTTATGAAAACTGTCATGTCATCTAAGGTCATTCAAGGTCATTTATGGGCAAAAAACTGGCCACTTTATGCTCATTTATGGAACAACTTTCATTGACAAAGTCTGACATGGCTGATATATTGGCACTAGTTGTGAATGGGGTAAGAGATCGTTTCCAAAGATAACGGTCATGTGATCAAAGGTCAACAAAGGTCAATGGAAGGTCAACAACTTGTATTTTTTATATCTTTTTAGCAATAACTACATGTGTACATTGGACCCGGAAATAAAAATTTCAGGATAGTGCTCCTCCCTTGTAAATAGTCCTTATAAGCAAGGAACCATAGTGCCCTTGGGCTCTTGTTTTATTTTATTTTTAAATACCACCATTTCACCCCAAATTGGCCCGATTTTGCCCATTTCAGGAGGGGGGTTTTGGAAAATCAGAACTCACCCACCTAACATTTTTCTTTCCTAATTTGTTCATCACAAGAAACTATAGGAACATTCTACATTTGTTAGCCATTTTTTCAATTTTTTAAAATGGCCACAGTAGAATTCTACCTACTTGGTGTACGTTATCTTGTATAGGCCACACACTAACACTGTACACTAACACTGTACAATAGTGCTAATTATATATGCACATATGATTATGTAAGTATACATTGTTTTCTGGCAATATTAGCAAATGAGAACATTCAAAACATTTATGGAGTTGACTGAGGGGCTGGAACAATTATTTTCTACACTTGAAACCCAAAATTTGCAGACCAATCATGGAAATATTGGCATTTATGAATATTTCTGAATATTCAACGCACGAAAATACCCCGAAATTACTCCTCGATGCCATTTTGTCAAAAAACAACTGATTTGACTGTTTTTTTTGTTCACTTTGAAGAAAGAGTTCCCCTTTACCCATATCAAATACTTTTAGTGGTAAAACTACTTTTAAAATACTCCACAGGCTGCATGAATGAGTCTTTTTGGCACCTAATTAGCATATTTGCATACATGATTAGCTCATGTCAACATTTTTTCAACATTTTTGGAAACCTCAGATCATGTCCATTCCACAAATATATAGCTTCCTAAATAAAGAATATTATTTCCTCTAAATTCCTGGTACATAAAGGGTTAAATTAAATATATTACTTGCAGGCAACCCTTGTGCTTTCATGCATAAACTCTTTGATGGTTTTTATGCTCTTGTTTATATAAATCAAATATATTTCTTGCAGGCAACCCGTGTGCATCTAGCCCGTGTTTGAATGGTGGGTGTTGTTTTTCTTCGCCCGAGGAGTTGTTGTGCTTTTGTCTTGCGTGCTTTACCGTAAACCGATGTCAAAATGCTATGATATATGTTTTAATTGTATGTTCTGATGGGTTTTTCTCTGAATCCAAACCTACGATATATGTTGTTATTGGTTTGAGGTGTTGAATGTCGATCAACTCTTTACCTATGTAGTGTCATAAGATATAATAACAGTAAAAGGAATACCGATAATAATAACAACATTAATGTGAGCTGCAGTAACAATGACAATGATATAATTAGGTGATCCTTCTGGTTTTTATTCCTCCACACTTCCTTAAACCAATTTACTATAACAATAGTTATTCTTATTTTTTATTTTGCAATAACAACAATTTCAAGTTCCATGTCAAATCATAAGGAGGCTGTGGCCCGACCCTCTGCAAAATTAAGATACTCTATTATTGGATATATCATCATAAGAAAAACATACCCTGTCATTTTGCCCATAGTGTTTCAAATGATTGTGCAATTTCATGCAGTAATTGCACAATGTCATGCAATATGTTTGTGTGCATTTCCGAGTCATCTTTGGAGATTTTTTAATAGAAAATAAGGGAAAAAAAACACAATTTTTTGTCTACAGAAAGAGAACACTTAGATATATGCTAGAAAACCCAACTAGAATTTTACTACCTGTCCCACATTCATATTTTAGCAGTCAAGGTACGTTGGAGTTCATGTTGACAAATGGAGCAAAGTTGACAGCCTGTATATAAATATTGGGAACACCTATGGCCCTCAAACTTACTAAGAGTGGAGAACTTTATACTTACAATGCTTCTACAATGCAGTTGTAACTTTATTATATTTGGTTCAGTTTTCGTTAACCTCCAAAAAGCCTCAAATGTACCAAATATAGGTGCGAAATAGCATTTTCGAAGGAGCATAACTTCTGTAAACATTTATTCCTGATGTATGGCCAACAACAATAACTTGATAACATTTCAACTGTCCTGAGTTGATATAATTATCACTCCCCAAAAATGACACATTTTTTAATGAAAACTGTGAAAATGGACTATTCTAGCATTTTTAAAGGGACCACATTTCACAATGTGAACTTCAAATGACCTACATTTGTTTTTGTTCACTCTACTGGACACTATTAATGGGCTCCTATCACTAGAAGGTGATAGCATGTTTAATTTCTGAGAAATGAGCTTCTTAATATGAAGAAAATGGAGGGGGTCGAGCCACAACTTGTTTATTCCTTGCCAGAGGTACATCGAATATACGCAGTCATGCATGTGTGTGTGTGTGACTCCTCTTGTAAAAATGATGAGTGAAAGTTGCAAAGTCGGATCCTCATACATGTGTGTGTGTGTGTCTGTAACGCCTCTCGTAAACACTTCAAGTGGAAGATGCAAGGTCGGATCTTCTCATACTTGAGTGGTGAATTACCCATTGTGAGTACATGATCCCTATTGTTTTTAGTGGAGGTCAAAGGTCATCTGAGGTGAAGAGAGGTCAAACACTGAGAACCTTGTAAATGCCATAACTTGATAAGGAAAATTCATACTTGGTATGCATGTCTTTCATACTTGGTATGAGTGAGCTCATGGGTGGTATGTGAGTACATGATCCCTGTTGATTTTGATGGATGTCAAAGTTCATTTAAAGTCAACAGAGGTAAAATAGTGAACCTTGTAAATACCATAACTTGATGAGGCAAACTCAAATGAACTCCCACTTGGTATGTGTGTTTATCATAGTTCGTACATGCTCCATATTGTTTTTTGCAGTGGTCAAACTTGGTCATCTGAGGTCAGCAGATGCCAAATAGTGAAAACCTTGTAAACACCATAACTTGATAAGGCAAACTTCAATTGAGCTCATATTTGGTATCTGTGTTATTCATAGTTGGCACATGTGCTTTCTATTGTTTTTGTGGAGGTCGAACACTAAAAACCTTCATTAGATCCCACGGCCCCTATCACCAATGTCACCCGAGTTCGTATCTAAACCAAGGCAAAGTCGGATGATTTAATTTCACCCGATTTTCCGATTAACCGGGAAATTCAATGGACCGATGTTTACATGTAGCTCTGCCACTTAGCACCGCAGCAGGGGAGGCAACCGGACTGTAAACAAATCGCACCAGGGTGAAGGGATGTTTATGTAGTTCAGTAATGCATGGACAGTAATTGGCTTTATCAATAGGTGTGGACCAGTTTTTGATAGGCAGACCTGGACGTCATGTTGTAAATAGCATGACAAGTCAAGCTTCAGTTGAGCTCATTATATTTATGATAACCTAATGATACCTTTAGGTTTTTAATCCCTGTCAGAGGCAAAAAGAATCTATGCCGTCATGCATGTATGTGTGTGGGCCTATGTGTGTGACAAAGCTTGTAAACACGATAACTGAACAATGCGAAGTCAGATCTTTTTCATACTTGGGTGGTTCATTACCCATAGTGAGTACACGTCCCTTTCGATTTTGGTGGAGGTCAAAAGTCTTCTGAGGTCAAACCGTGAAAACCTTGTAAACACCATAACTCGATAAGGAAAAACTTCAATTGAGCTCATACTGTGTATGTCTGTTCAACATAATCAGTACCTGGTCCCTGTTGATGTTGGTGGAAGTCAAAGTCATCCGAGGACAACAGATGTCAAACACTGAAAACATTGTAGCCACAATAACTTGAAAGTCCACATTTATATTGAGTTTAAATTGGTATGTGTGATCATCATAGTTAGTACATGATTCCTATTGTTTTTGTAAGAGATCAAAGGTCATATAAGGTCAACAGAGGTCAAACACTGGGAAATTCTTGTAAACAACATAACGTGATAGGGCAAGCTTCAATTAAGCTCATACTTGGTCTATGTGTTCACCATATTCTGCACCTGATTCCTGCTGATTTTGGTGGATGCCACAGGTCATCGAAGGTCAACAGAAGTCAAACACTGAAAACTTTGTAACCACTATAACTTGATAGTGCAAATTTCAATTTAGTTCATACTTGGTATGTGTGTTCACCATAATCAGCACCTGATTCCTGTTGATTTTAGTGGATGTCATAGGACATCCGAGGTCAACAGAGGTCAAATTCTGTAGAATTCTTGTAAACACCATAACTTGATAGGGCAAACTTCAATTGAGTTCAAACTTAGTATGTGTAATCATCATAGTTAGTACCTGATCCCTATTGTTTTCAGTAGAGGTCAAATGTCATCTGAGGTCAAACACTGTGTAATGCTTGTGAACACCATAACTTTATAGGGCAAACTTCGATTAAGCTCATACTTGGTACGTGTGTTCACCCTAATCAGTACCTGATCCCTGTTGTTTTTACTGGAGGTCAAAGGTCATCTGATGTCAAACACTAAAAGTCTCATATCCACCATTGAAGTTGATAGAGCATATTTCAATTGAGCTCATATTTGGTATGCATATTCCTCATGGTTAGTACTTGGTCACCCAATGCATCCGTCCAGCAGGTACAAAGTTAGAGTTAGGGGCTACTAAGCTATATAACATGACTGTTCTGAATATTCAAGAGGGTTAGGGATTAGGGTTAGGAATGTATTGTAATGAATTAATGCACTGTTATTAAGCGAGAAAACATGTGTCCAAAAGACATGCCGGTAAGCTGCAAGGAAATGCATTTTCAATGGGTGAATTGGCTGTACTATCAATGTTTGCATTTCTGTTTATGAAATTGCTTCAGCACCCAGCATGCACACATACATTGTAGTGTTAGCTTGCTAAAGGTAGAGAGAATATGCCAATCTGGAGAGGGGGCAATTAACAGAGTAAATACAGTAAACACTGTTCTGGCTGGTGAGGAATAAAACACTGCTATCAGAAGGGCCACATGGCAGTGTGGGGTGCCAATTCAAACATTGTGGGGTGCCAGTTCAAACATTGTGAGACAGGCATCCAGAAGGCCATGATTATTCCACTAAAAATCTGGGGGAACCTATCTTTTTCACCAAGGATGAAGAGAGAAACTGGTGGAGCATATTATCCATTTATCAGCCAGCATACAGCTACCTTTTGTCGAAGCAGGAGGTGATAAACCTTGCCACAGAATTGGCAGAGCTACTTGGCACCAGACCAGCCAATGGAACAAAGTTGAGCAGGCAATGGTTCAAGCGCTTCATGCAATGTTAGCCACTACTGCACCTTGTGAAAGCACACAATCTAAGCATGAAGCAGGCAAAAGCAACTTGTAAGGAAACAATTGAGAGCTATTCCGAAGAGGCGGAGCAAATTATGGAAAATCTGAACTGAATGATAAGCCTCATCTTTTATAATGTGGAGGAAACAGGATTCTGAACTAAGCATAAACTGACAAGCTGTTGGTGGGTGCAACCAGGGTCTTAACTCCGTAACTTAGGAAAGAAGAGCATTCACAATGGTCCCAGCTTGCAGAAATGCGAGCGGCACCTCACTGCCACCATACTTGTATTTGAAAGGAAAAATCCATGGCTGAAAACTGGAAACTGTGTGCATCTTCGCCAGATGGGGAGAATTATATGGTGTTCACAGACAATCTGTCCACATCTCTCCATCTTTTTCTAAAGCTCCAGGAAATAGGCTGCTTCATTATTGGTACAGTTTGAAACAACAGAATTGACAAGATAACAACATGAGTTTGTCTGCAAATTTAATGAGCTAGTTCAATATTTGTCACATTTTGTAAATTTTTTTTTGTAATAATAAGATTAGGAATAACGGTGGGTGCATGCCCACTTGATGAAACAGAGGAAACACGCTCCCTCGCCCTTTGCCGTGCCCTTGTCAATGTTATCACTAACATCACCTGCCCCCGCCCTAACTGCTGAAGTTGCAAATTCAGGGAATGTGATTAGAAGTTTCAAATTAGTTGCAAGGCATGCAAAACTGCTGAATACACTACTCACTCAGTGCAGACATACAAAATGAAATTACTTATCTTTGCTAACATATCAGAGAAGAAAAGGCTATTCAGGAGGTGAAAACATCAAGGATATTGGTCAAAGACTGTAAAGATGTACCCAAGATGGAACAGATCTCTCTTATGATCCATTACTTCTATGATGATGAAATACCTGAAAGTTTTGAGTCACGCGCCCTCAAACAACATAATACGCTCAGTATCGAAGACAACAGGATATTGATAGATGAGCCCATGTTGATGGTCCAGTAGTGCATTAGGTTTTTATGAAGAGGGTCCCTTCATTAAGTTTTCTTGAAGAGGGTCCCTTCCAACCAAATTGTACTTTCCTGACTTCTAATGGACAAAAAAGAGGTTCAGTAAAGAGCGGTTCTCAATATTTATGGTTGGAGTATATCGCTTCACTAAATAAAGTTGTGCGTTTCCTAGAAATGGTTGTATGGGAGAGGTTTTCAGGAAACAAGGTTTTAGTAACTGGAAGAAAGGTACCAGGAAATTTAGTGATCACCAAACGAGTAATGCCACTGTGTGGCAGTTGAGCAAATGATAGCTTTTAGAAGTTCACAACAAAACAGTAGCATATCAAGCCATCTGAATTCAGCTCATGAGGAAGTTACAGAAACAGAATATTTATTAGTGGTGAAGACATTACTCTTTTGTGCCCATGCAGGGATAGCATTTCGCGGTCATGATATATCACAAGATTCTTCCAACAAGGTTGGAGTAGTAACATGTACTTCAAAAAATTGAGGGCATCTTCCAAGATATTTCTAATAGGCGCATCTATCAGAATTAGAATTGCTACAGGTCGGCACCAATAAAAGAGGTCTGCTTATTGGGCAGCATGTCCTTAAAGGCCTCATATCCATTGAGGTACACATGAAGGGGGTGGAGGGTTTGGGTGGGGGCACTTCTTATGCTGTACAAATGCAGTTAGGTTGGGTTATTAATGGCTCACTTGGCAAAGCTAAAAGTCATGCAGCTTCAGTAAATTTTGTCCAGAAGGATGTTTGGAAACTTGATGCTTATGAAGGATTACTTGATATACAAAAATTGATGTCAGTCAATGATAAGCAAGCATTAGCTCTACATATGGGATGACACATATGTGTTGGTTGAAGGATATTATGAGGTTGTTATCCCCTTTGAGATAAAACAACCAGTCTTCCGTTCTAACATCTCTGTCACAGAGTGTAGACTTTATTTCGTCAGGAAGCATTTGCGAGATCACGATGTCTGACCTTACACCAGGGGAGATGGAGGGAACACCCAGCGGAGAGGGTGACAGCAGCAGGTGGTAGAGACAGAGGCAGGTATGAAGGGGTGAGGCGGAAATGGAATTATATTACTTACAGCTAGGGCAAAGAAGTACCAAAGCAGTAGGATAAGCATAAATGTGACAGGTAGTTTGAATTTTCCCAAAATTAGGTTTAATTTTGGGATGCAACTATAACCTAATTACTTTCTGACTTCAATACAGAAAGGTTTTAAGAATGATGAATGTGATTAACAGGAAGTAGTCCCATTATATTTGAATCCTGATTGATTAATCATACACTTGAAAGAGCAAAAATAAAATTTCAATCAACATTTACCACCACTCATTACACACAATCTTGACATCCAATCAGGAATGGCAACACTAGGCATGGTCGACTTGACGAAGGTCGACTTGTCAGACCTAAAGTGGAGTGATGGACAGAGTGACATACAATGAGGACTACAGGCTTGTTCTCTCGGGACCAGCAAAACTACAAACTTCAGAGAATGGCTCCAGAACTCTTGTAACGAACAGGAAGGTTTTTGCCAGGAAAACAATTAAGAGCTCAGGTAAGCCAGGTATCCCCTTGAGTGTGGTGAGGAAGATTGCTGCTTTCTACGAGGCCCACTGAACACAGCTTCCAGATAAAAAGGCAGCAATCAAGAAAATGGGCCTCCATACAAGGATAATTGACCGAACCATGGTTTTATCATAACATACCATCACACATCAAGTCACCAACACAAGCTAAATAGCGAGGCCATCTGTGTGAGTATTGTGAAAACATCAACTTGAAAACCAAAATAATGAATCAGTACCTGCGAGAACAGAGATTATCGTCCAAGAAACTAAATGATCACGGATATGTGTCAACTGTAAGCATGTGTCCAACCAATCAACACAATGAGCCAGTCTGCATCCGTCGAGAGTGCCCCAACTGTAGAGTCGAGCAGCTCTCCTGGCATTTGAAGGGTTTGAATACTGCTACTCTTATAACCTGGCAGAGATGGGAGCAAATTAAAGAGCTCCAATGCATGGCAGGGAAAACCTACACATGCACCAAGAAATCCCTTGTGAACAAAAATGGAACAGTCGGAGATCTTATCAACGAACTGACGGTGGAAGCAATCCCTCACCACAACATTTGCTGAATGCTGCCTGACAAAATTAGCAATTCAGCAAAGTGAAGAGTGTATTGGATTTTGCCAAAAACTGCAATGCATTTTATCAAGATGAAATATCAAGTGCCTACTGGTTGCACAACCAAGCCACTCTACATCCCATTGTGTGCTACTACCGTTGTATTAACTGTGCCTCACTGATGACGGAGTGGCTGATGTTTGCGTCAGATGACACTAAACATGATTATCATGCTGTCAGTTTGTGAAAGTGATGTATGATCATTTGCATACAGCCAGGTATCTGCATCCTCATCAGTGCACTGTGCAATATAAGTCAAGAGGACATATAGCAGATATTGCACACTCCAAACAAGACAACGGTTTCCAGACACAGCACAATTACTTTGGGTCAAGGCACGGAAAAGGTCCCTCAAGATGGCGGAAGTGCCGTCATCAAGAGCATGGCAAGAATGGCTGTCAAGGGTACGTTGACCATAATATCAACTGCATGGGACATGTATAAGTTTCTTCATGAGAATGCAACCAAAGATGGTGGTTGTAGAACACATTTCAGAAGGAGTATTGTCTTTGTGTCTGGGACTAAAGTTGAGCGGGATCGTCCTCGCAAGATGGAGACTATTGCAGGAACAAGGAAACTGCACTCCCTGGAGAGTACAGACAGTGTACACATGATAAAACACAAACGCTTGAGCTGATTCTGCCCTTGTGTATTAGTGCTACTGCCCTTACAAAAATTACCTTGTCAAAAAGTTCCAAATTGAAAGCAGGGTACTTTGGGCAATATTTGAGCAAGTTACAGAGCGATTATCGGTTAAAATGAAGGCTTGGGATTTTTTTTTCAATGAGGTCACTGAAGCGTGAAATTTGAGGGAAAGTCAAATTTACCACATTTTCGAAAAATATTTTGAAAATGTTATTCATCATGGACCCCCATCAAACTATTTTTAAATATTTGTCCTGTGTCTTATCTTCAAAATAAGCCTATTTTAAGCTCAGGGGGATGTTGGGTGATGGTTTAAAAAATGTTTGAAAAAATGGGACCCATGTCGCCAAATTTGCGACCGTGGAAGGTAAAGATAACATCTACAACCCAACAGCCTGGGAATTGCCATTTCCTGCTCTCTAGGAGTGAGTCATTTTTAGCAAACATTCGTGTGCGCTCCGCGCGACCCGTTGGTCGCGCTCCGCTTAGATAGTGGACATTTCTTGACCCACGACATGATCGTGCAGTGCGCATCTGGCCCCCGGACCGAAAAAGGTTGCTCACCTTTGCTCTATAGCTTCCAAATGCTGTACCGTGCAACTGTCGGAATGTGGCGGACAAAGGACCGGGCGCCAGCTGCGTTTAGGCCATTTTCCCGCCAATTTCCCCTGTGAAATTGACGCGGTGTGCTAAAAAGGCACCCGATGTCCATAGCCTCCAACAGTCACTACTGATCAACCGTTATCAGTAGTTACTGTTGGATGCTATGAACATCGGCTGTAAAAAGGTTAAGAATGGTCACAATATTTTCCTTGATAAACATGCGTTAACAACTCTCACATTGCTGATCTTCCCACAGAAATTACGACAGGAATACGTTAGAAATAGCCAAGAGAAATGTCGACGGTTATTTATTTATTTCGGAAGCTAAAGAATTCGATAGCATGCTAGCTGTTACACAGAAGCTGTTGCCAGATTACTTCAGGAACTTCATACCTGTCGCCATGAAGATCAAACGAAGTCGAAGAGGTAGGAATGTCAGGCATGAAATGCTGTAGAAACTACATAAAAAAACAGCTTTTGAAAAAACTAAGTAAGCTTTCCTTCAAATCCTGAAAAATTGACCAGTTTTAATTTAAAAAAATTGGTCAATATATTTCCAAAAGTGGTTACTTTTTTAAAACCGGTAATTTAATTTCTCAAAAGTGGTTACTATTTCGAAACTGGTTAATTTGTCAAAAGTGGTTTCTATAAGGCCAAGTTGAAAAGTGAACATGTTTCCAGTGGCGGCACTAGAAGCGTCTTCGTTTACGATTTGCTATTGTACAAAAACATATTGAAAATCACACAAAACAACACAATTTTTACAGTTGTAAACTCCCAGCCAATACTCAATATGAAATTCCTTTAAATGTTCACATTATACATGTTTTATGATTAATGAGACATTCTGTTGATAGACCGATATGAAACAGAGCTTCGACAACACCTGGTTAGAGATATTATGCATGTTGAAAAATAACAAAAAATAGCAAAATAGTAAATATCAAGGCCCCCGCATCTTTTTTTGGAACAAATTCGGACGAGAGCCTTTTATTTTTTACTTGGCCTAAAATACAATTTCAAACATGGACGGCAACCCTTGTTTGAAACTGGGTGTAATCATGTATGCATCCACGCAACGCAACGCAACGCGGATACTGACTGTGAACGCGCAGCACGAGCGCAAGCTTTGTCGCCGGAGGCGCGACTAGGGGGAGAGTGTCTGGATATCCTTTTCCATGCAAATTATACTGCTGGAGAGCAATCTGAAGCCAATTTGGACACACACTCCGAAATTCAGATTCGTTTTGGAATCTTTCCTCTGCACAACTATCAGTGTTCAAAATATGTGTCACAAAGAAATGTTATCCATTTTGTTTAATTTGTTTGAAACCGTATACCGGTACCGTGCAAATATGAAAATTTATTGAAATTGGATTAGAAACCGAGTTGGAGGTTCGTATTTAATGGGTGAATGTAGGCATCAACGTATTGTTGGTCTCAAGATTCTGTGGGGTACGGTATGCTATATTCTATGACTCTCAATGATTCTATGATATTCAACAAATATCTGTAGAAATTTGAAACTCTCAGACAAATGAAAGTCGTCACTAGGCTTCAAAATCACTATATCCACATCTGATCATGATCGAGTTACCTTTTTATACAAAGGAAGTAGGCCCACCAACTGTCCAACCCCGAAAAGGAATGGGAGAAAGGTTCTATATACTATAGCTAGATAGGTATGTACCACACAACTTAAAATGTACAGGCTGTTTATTCTCAAACGTGGTCCTGTACGGTCTGAGTGAAAACTTAGCATTTTGGTCCATCTAACCGATCGTAGTTTTCGAACAAATAATGTCGACGTGACAACAGTCAGAACTGCTGTAATAGACATTCTTTTGATTTCTCCAATTAGCGTGTTTTACTGATGGCCCAAATTTGGCTGATCAAGCTACTGTAGATTTTTGTGATTCCAGCAGTCCCTGGGCATGTTATTTCCTGGGCATGTTACGGTGTTCGAATATCCCACCGGAAACAACTAATCCAAGTCAGACGTGACCTGTTCATCCTGCCGGTTTCATGACACACCGTTTTAACAATTGGACACATTTTTACATTAATAAAGATCATTTCGTTTGCATTAACTTGTCACTGTATCATTTCCATGTGAACTATTTTTCACTTTACTGAAGAAAAAATCAGACAGCTACTCCAAATGTAGATCCTGTATTTCCTTCCTCCTCTCTTCTTAACTCTTTTTCGTTTTTAATTTCCTTCAGTTTGCTGACTGGGGCAGGATTTTACCGA